>PEDP01000840.1:0-16850 GCA_002918395.1 Erysiphe pulchra | reverse complement strand
TAGCCTTCCAATCGTATGTCCCTTCTTCCTCATATGCCAACCCCGATTCTTGACATAGGTGTAATGCATTGGAAAGTCTGTGTAAAGAAGATCCCGACCGTCAGCATGTGCGTCATTGTACATCATCCAGTCAATGAACGCTGAGCTCTGCGCTTGTACTGCCATTTCTATCTGTTGTTCAGTCATGTTTGATGAGAGAGCAACTCGGTGTCGATCAGCTAAGTAATATGGTAACTGCATCACCGCCGGTTCCTCCTCATGTGTTGCGTACACCAAGAGTCACCAGATAGTCTGAACAGGTCCGATATATCTTCCTTGTAAAGTCATATCTATCTCGTCATGTTGTCCCGGAACTTGCAATGTAGCCCAGTCCGATCCTTTGTACACATACTTGGCGAGGTACTTAATGGCTCGTACCCCACCAGCAATTTCCACATTGATGTGAGCTTTATACTTCTTTGTTAGATAGGGGTTATAAAGTACCACCCATCTATTGTCAAACATGAATCTCTCACTACCCAATCTCACCTCGTTATCTGGTTGCGCATACTCAGGGTATGAGTACTTCATCATCGTCGTCTGCTCGCAAAATCTTTTCGGAAAACCTTTGCTGCATTTTCTGTCCCGCATAGACGGAGCATTTGGAAACTCCGGACCGCAAGGACCATGTACTAGTAAACTTTTAACAATAGCAGCCAACTCAGGATCATTTGTCGGGATCTGAGCACGAACCAACTCATCCACTTGCTCTGCACACCTCGGCACAACATCTCGGTGAAGATATGTTAAAATATGGGCATATGGGCATATGGAAGACCTCTCTTCTGATACTCTATAGTATAGACAGAGCCGGTACTTACACCAAATACGTATCTTTCCTTGAGATCGTGTAACATCTGGTCGAGTTTGAGTTTGAAGACTTCAGCTATGAGATCCAGACGTGAATCTGGGGTCTGATTATGTTCCAGTTCTGCTAAAATCTCTGACCAAGATGGGTTTGCCGTGATAGTTGTAAAGACAGATGAATTCCTCAACGCCCGCACAATCGCCATAGCACTCTAAAATAAAATATTAGTAAATTTCTTTGTCAAACTCGATTCAAAAGTTTTAAACTTGGGTTAAATCCATGAAGAGCTGGATTAATATTTGAATTACAAAATTAGAGTTGGCATATACTTAATAACACCTCGCGATGTATCTATCCCCCCCTACATACGAAGCTGCCGATATTACCGGGTCCCCTATCTGATCCGCCCGATCACTCTGCAACGCATCAATCACCCCAGAATAAGGTCCGAACGAACAGTCGGTTGATTAATCCGATGCCAATTCAAGATATTGTCGTCTACACATGCAAACATATCACAACAAATTTTTTGAAATAACTTTTCCCCATGGAAAAGAATATTAAACCTATTTGTTAGTAACTCCGGGCTTTGTCGTGTGAATAGATGATATCGAAAGAATTGTCTTGCTGAAATACAGTTGGTCCTTCCCCCCTCTTCCTGATTGATATCCCCTCGCACTCTCTAAATTTGTAAAGGGATGGACCAATGACAGCCTGGATTGTCGAAAGGATAAAAGAGAACATAGTGCAATGGAAGATAGGCCGGATAATTACGTGGGATGTATTCAAACCGTTGTGATAATGTGTTATCTCTTATTTCATGCAAATAGAATGACGTCCCTTGTGTTTCGATCAGCTCCTTCAGGTATTACTATAGCAACCTCATCTATTGTTGAGAGGTTATAATGCTGAAGATCCGTGTGAGGTTCAACAACCAGCCGAAAATCTGGATTCACGACCACACGCAATGATCCCTCTAACTCAGACTCTTGCAATAACCGCAAGGCAGTATGATAGTATTCGACAAACAGGTTATTCTGTTAATAAGCTCCTTAAGTCTCCTAACTATCTTCGAGTTCAGATTTTCCCGCTCAGTCCGAGCTTCTACCGCTCTTTTTGATCCCACAAAGTATAGCTGAGCATATCTTGGCACCGCTCCTTCCCGCAACGCTGCACCAGTTTGGTGATAGATTTGGCCATGGATGGAAAAGCTCTAAAGACCACCATGGATTCCTCTATCTGCCAATCTCCTATCCTCCGAATATTTGAAAGATGTAAATGCAAATGATCGGTTATAGGCGCGAGGGTTATTGCGGAATGCCTTCGCATCACGATCATCAGATTTTCAAAGCCAGCGTAGATAGGCTGGAGGCTCCTGTATTTCGTTGAAAACTACCTGACCTTCTTTACAACACGTTTGAAAACGTGGTCGAGCAGCTAATGATGTGTGCACTCTTTCTTGAGGCCAGTGCAAGGTGTGACACGATGGACAAACACTGGTGCATCTACCTAGATTAGATTGTGTGTCGGTAAGTTCCTGTTGTATCTACTTGTATAAGCAGCAGGAATTGTGCGATGAGTTGGTAGCGGCGCAAGTCATTGGGGTAATCGTTGAGGTGCTGTAAAAACGTTAGACAATGGTCATCATAAATTTAGTTGCATTAACAAACCTAAAGTATCTATATCGGCTTCATTTCTATCATTGTCGTTAGGGATGATTATGGGTTCTGAAGAGGAATTAGTGATGGAAGGGTTGATAATTGATGTTTGATATTCTTACCTTCAGTATTGCTATCACTGTTCTCATTATTTATAGTTGTTTCTGTATTTTGATTAATTGATCGAAATCAAATGGTCTGTTAACCGATCATTTAATACCCCACTAAGCGAGTTTGTCTTTACGCGCCCATCCCACCATTTGAAAACCATATAGCGAAACGAATTTTTTTTTCCCGCGGAATAGTGTTTATCATATCCATGCATACTGCCTTATGCCCCCCTAAACAAGCCCAGTCGACATCAATCTTAACTAATAATAAGTCAATATATGGACTATAATTTTATTTAAGTCCATCCCATTCTGGCCATTTAGATGGCTTCTTTGCGTTATTGTTAATTAGGTTCTCGTATTTTAGGCTTTGGCTTTTCTTCAACATTTAGAAGTGACAGGAGCTGCACTATTTGTTGAGCGGACAGTGTGGGAATTGTAGGTGAATTTTGAACTTCATCTTGTGAAGTATCCATGGGATCGTTCGGTAGGTTTGTAAAGTTTGCCATTATACTTGAGTCGTACGACTGCACAGATGTTCTTGCTGATTTAAATTCTTCAGACGAGCTAAATGATACTATAGATTGAGTAGAGTCCGTGAATGAAGGTACTCTAAATGTGCTCTCATAAAACAAATTATGTAAATATAAAAAGTTTTTTTTTTTAAATAAAGCTAGGAGAGGTTTCAACGAAACTTGCACTAGCAGTTTAATAAAGAGATAGAATATATGTAATAGGACACAGAAATATTATATTCATAAAATTATGTCCAGTATAAGTTTAAATTCTATCTAAAGAGGAAAAAGAAAGACAAAGTGGATGATTTCCATATTTATGTGAGAGTGCAGCGCTTTGATACAGGTAAATAAACAAAAGGTAATTATTACGTTACTGTGGAAACCGGATAAATTCTGGATCCTAATCTTAAGGCAACAGCCCGTTACAGTCGTTTCTCTTTGGTAGTTTCCAATTTAACCATGCATTCGTACAATGAAAATGAATCTGTACAAACAACGACAGGTATCAAGTCAATTTTTAGTTATTGAGTGATCATATTGAGAGTAGTAGATATAGCTATTCCCATATCAATTCCTGATAACATCTCGTAGAGTTCTGATGCTAGTACAGCACGAGTTACTCTCTTACATTGGTTAGGGCTCCAATGCAAAATATTTGCCTTCAATTTGAAATCCCCATCTTCCAAAGTTTCATTTCCAAGGACGATAACATACCCTATTTGGGAACTCAAATCATAATTATTTGCGAAGGAACCATCCACAAAAATAAACAGTTTAGCCGACTCCAATTCTAGCGGTACGTAATGTAATCCACGATCTAGATTCTCTTTTTGCCATTTAAGACTTTTGTTGAGAGCTTCAATTTCTTCTTTGCCAGGATTCTGATGCTGCGCGGCCACTGAGCAATCGAATGCAGCTTCTAGTTGACATATGCTTGCGATATATGCGCTGCGAGCCCTTTGTCTAATGAATTCTTGCTTAAAATCTTCTGCATTTTGATCAATTTCACTGAGAAGTTTGCCTTGTCCCTTTTGAGTAAGATTAACACTGCATTCATCCTTATCAATCGATAGTATGCAGCCATTAAACAGCAAATGATTGTCAAATTTGAGCTTTTGGATAGGCTTTGCAAGCAACTTTTCTTTGTGAAGCTCGGCTGCTTCATTTCTGACAAATTCTTCGTCCCCCAGAAGTAGAGTATCATCATTTTGCATACCTACAATTTCAATTGGGCCATCTTACTCTTTCGTAATTAGAAGACATGGATCGTATGTTGAATTCTTCACTTCTAGCTTTGTCTTGTGATATTCTGTTCATAGTAGGTTCGAAATCAGCGGGTGCCAGATTCTGGAATACCATAAAGTGGTTTGAGGATCTTAAGGATACCTTTAGAAGAGAATTTGTGACACATTTCCTTTGGAGGTGTTGCATATATAGGCCGCGTAAGCCTTGTCTTTGACTGCACATAAGCCTGGGTGATATCCCTCGTGAATAGCGAGATACCATACGAAAATAGTGAAGGGGCTAGTGCCACGATGATGCGCTGACTTACACGTTGAATTGTCGGAGATTGCGTTAATATCTCTTTCTTGCCATGATCATCATAAGCTTGAATGACCAAGCGCGACTTTTCATATAGTACTGCTGTCTCTTTGCCCTTAACTTCGTCGACCATCCGAGATCCAAAGATTCGTGAATTATGAAGCCCATCAGCATCCCTCTGGATCAGCTCATACACTCCCTGTGCCAACATCCCTTCCATCTCCTTTCTACAAGATGAAACAAATGGATTTTCAGTAATTTTATGATTCCCTTTTTCCTTAGGTCTAACAAAATCTCACGATCTCTGGACTCTTTTTCAGAAAGGATCGCTTCGACCTCGATGAAATCTCTACCTTCAATTATAACATTGAAATATGAGGTAATAAAATTTCTTTTTGTAGTAATCGATGCTCTCGGTTCGAACCCGAGATTTCGAGGTTGAGGTTGTCTTTTACTTCGTCGAAGTTGTTAGGGAGCTTGTTGTAGTACGGGCTCATCTGATATATTTTCTCTATTTTCTTGTTGATCGGTAACAGGATCCGCTATCCGCTCGCGTCTGATTCTCAAATGGTTGACTTTGTCTGAGGAATGGTTTTAGCCTTGTGCTTCTAAAGTTAACAAAGCGTCCGTTCATGTCAATTTGGACAGTCTATCCATCCATCCACACTAATTTATATGGGGTTTTATCCCAGCCTTTTCCTTCTCTAAAAACAATAACTTCGGAACCTAGGGGGAACTTATGAATATGATTAGTAATTGGTCCATTTCAAATATTCAGGGCGTCTGCTACTTTACGCGAAGCGTGGCATTTTCTAACTTCAGCCATTGCTTTCTTTATCGCGGCAGCTCGAGCTAGGATTGATACAGATGGTGCATCAGAATTACTCATCCCGGGGTAAGCCCCAAATACCAGGACTGTTGGAACTAGTCCATTTGGGCCAGCAGTATCGTTAATAGCTTTGAGTGCCATTTGTAATTTCATCTCTTTCGACAATGTCGGGTCCTCTTCACTTATAATTTGATAAGCACATTTAAGAGGAGTATGATATCTCTCCACACGACCGATTGCATTATGGGTTTCAACAGGCTTTTGCAAAGGTTCAATATTCATAGACTTAGCATTCTCGGGAAACTCCTGGGCACTGAAATTAGTTCCCGGGTCGTGAGCGACATAGGCCGAGGGCACTAGATAAGTGTCGATCCAGGCCTCCCTTAGGGTATCCCAAGTATGTTTGGCTGACAACTTCTTAAGAAATCTTCTACCATGAAAGTTTGTGGCTTCATCAACAATATGAAGGACTTGGCCATCGGGTAATCTAAGAACATCTGTAACCAAAGTGTGGTAAAAGTCGCTTTCATCTTTCAACGTGAACTTAAATCGACCAGGTGCCCTTCCATGGATTTGGCATTGCTCACAGTACTCAGTTAATTGTTTCAAACTCTCGAAGTTTGTTTCGTGGCCAGCGCGTTGAAGAACTTTGTGAAAACGTGCTACTGAAGGATGACCAAATCGGCGACATTGTCTTTTGATCGATAATTGAACTGTCCTGGACTTGTCTACCTTAGACCTCTAGTGTAGCCAATATATAGTATATCTCGTACACCTCCTTGAACCATTTCTGCTTGGAACACTCTTTGGTTTTGCTGTCCCATTAAAATCTTTCCCTATCTGTGACCGAGTAGAAATCCACCCAATATATTTGAGCTAAACTTTATACATAATTTAATTCATATAGAGTTGCCCGGAACGACAAGATGTGACATAACGATACCGCTTATGTACTGAGAATGCTATTTAATGCAGTAGTTGATAAAAGAACATAGAATGGCTGTCTGACTCTAATGCCCACTCAACTCATAGATTCTTGTAATTATTCTCTAGACTACGCAGTACTCTATCCCGAAAACTCTTCTCGGACTACTCTCCATCAGTACCGGGGGGTATTATAAAAATTACATCGGCTTCATGAATATTTATCCGCCTGCAGTCATACCCTCTAGTAATCACAAATAAGTTTGACTTTCGGGGGAGATCGTCTGTCGTGGATATGGTGGTTACTGAGAACATCCGTTCACGCTAATAAAGTAAGGAAAATATGGCAAATGAACTCACCATTTGCTTCGCAAACCCTGGCAGCAATATAACTTCCATATTCCCACAAGGTTCACAGATTAGATTTCAAACGTCAAGACATACAAAAGCCACTCTCTGCGTCATTTTAAAACTCAGTGCCAAATTTTAAAATCTGCAGATCGATTACTGCCGCAGAGTTGAAGTGTTAGCGGACACTGGCGCTATTCCCTACTGGGCTACCATTTAAACTACCATTTAAACTACAAATATTAAAATTTGAATTTCAGTTTAGAATCAAACTTTGATTTCTTTCTGCATGCAGAGACAGTGTGTTTTTCACAACTTTTTTGTGAAAGCTGGTGTGTCATTAATGCACAAAAAGTAAGTGGTACAAAAAGTATGCAGCTAGGACGGGTTTAAGGGAAAGCATATTTGGCCCTCGGGATTTGTATCTGTAGCTCTCAGTCTGTCTCTACCACACCCTAGTCTTTCTTCTTGGATTATTGGCCGTATGTTATCCAAGAAACTCAGTATGTGTAAACACAGCTACCAGCTATGAAACCATGGCAGAAAGCGATATGGAAACTATTGATAGATAAAGCAGTATTGGAGCAAAGACTCGGACCATTTTGAGTGATCCACCAGAGAAAAATTCCATAAAATCTCAAGTTTATGGATGTCTCAAATGAATTCTGACAGTTTTGGTCAGTCACAGAGTTTGAATCCAAACAAACTAGAACGACACTTGCCGCAAATTTTCAAAGAAATGTATCTCCAGATCAACCTCATGCCCAAAGTAAAAAACCTGCAAATGATGAGCCATATCTTCCAAAATTTTGTCGTTGCGGCATGAAGCATAAAAGACAAGATTTTTTTATCTTGGGAAAGGAAGAGCTCCCGAAATTTTTAGTTAAGATGAAAAAATTGTTAAAAAGTTTGAAGATGCGTGTCATCGACCGCAGTTTAGAACGTTTATTCGCAAAGCTAATTGGACATCTCAATGGCTAAAAGATTACATCCAAGAAAACTGGCCAGCTAGGAAGAAAAATCAAGATTCTGATAGTAATAGAGGGACTTTTATGGCTTCAATTGAGTCTTTAACATTTACAAGTCTAATATCTCATGCACTGCGTGACGAACTTCTTTTAGACAGCGGTGCAAACAACCACGAATGAAATAACCTTGGATTGGCATTATCACAACTAATTCTTCCAACAATTTTCCAATCAGGAGCTGGGAGAAGTCCCATCATAGGCTATGGAAAAATTACTTTCTTGGCAAATGAAGGAGATGGCCAAACTTACGAAATGACCCTTACCAATGTTGCTTTTGCTCCAGATTATTTGACAACGGTAATTTCTTGGAGGATGTTGAAGAAAAAAGGCTTAAAATAGAACTCGGACACGAATTTAATGACTTATCAAGGGCAAGTAATCTGTCAACTTTTAGATCATGATGATGTATTCACTGAAAAACGTAATAATATTCGCGTACAAAGTATAGCTCATGGCATTACCAATATCCCATATTCTATTGAGAATAATGAACTAAAATCATTTTCAACTCATCACAGCCTAGAAAATCACAAGAAAACGCACAGCTCTGGCACCAAACTAGGTCATCCAAGTCAAAATGCTTTCAAATAAATAAACATTGATACGGTCACTACTATTGAAAATGGGCCTAAAACGCACGAATGTAAAGATGGTGCATTGAATAAGTCCACAAAGATAATTTCACGACGATCGACAGAGCGTTCAGAAATTCCGTTTGAAAGAATACATTTTGATCTAATATTCTCCTCTCCGATTGGATTTGATGGTTCTAGGTATTTAATGCACTTCATAGATGACCTGACAAGAATGAACTATACCTATTTGCTGTCAAGAAAATCTGGAGAAACGCTTTTTCGAAACTTTAAAAATTTTGTGGCATATATTAATCGCCAATTTAATAAAGATGTGAAAATAATTTGTAGTGATAAAGAAAGTGGTCTTAGAAATTCATTTATGAATTTCGTCAGTGAGTCCTGAATTGAAGTGCAGTAGTCTGATGCTGCCACTTGTGAACAGAATGGTCAATCCATTCAAAATAGGGCTCGGTGCCTAGGAAATAGTGCAAACCTACTCTGTGAATACTGGCCAGAATTTGTTATGACTGCTGCCTATCTAACAAATCTTGCCCCAACATCTACTCTTAAGTGATTATCTCCTCTTTCTAAGTTAAGAAAAGTTCTTAGAATCCAGGACAGTGATAAGTATAGCCATCTTAAGGCATTTGGGTGTACTGCATATGCATTAGATACGTCTATTCCCAAAGGAGGAAATAATGAAACCTAGAGCTAATACGGGTATAACTCTAGAAATATTTTCAAAATTCTTCTTGAAGAAGAAATGGTCATTAGGACACGTGATGTCATTTTTGACGAAACTATTTTTCATGATGGCCATCAAGTTATTTTCCAGGAAGATGTTCTCCCACTTATTGATTTCTCAACTGTTTCACCGGTTCCTAGTTTTTTACTGGACATAGATGATTCCCCCATTCGAAATAATGAGCCTAGCAGCCAGATGTTAGAAGAAGAGATGTTAAAGATGTTGCTTGATGATAAAAACCCATTGAAATCCGATACTGAGAACAATCAAGGACTAGAAACATTGGTAGATCTCTCCATAGATCGAGTTGAACCAATTTGTCTCTGAAAATGATTTTATCGAAACTACAATAAAATTACTAAACCGATAAATAGCAGTGATATAGACATTGGCAATATGATATGAGGACCAAGAATTCGGAAAATGAGTGTAAAAGCAAGAGATTTAACCTAAGTTACGTTGGTGACTGAATTAAATGTATTTAGTGTTGGATAGTCTAAAAATGTCCCGAAGCTTCACCAGTTAGAGTTACCTGCTCCGAAAAATTGTAGAAAGATGAAAAATCAATGAATACAAAATTGACATAATCCGGCTTCTCATTTGAGGCTCGATTGGGTCGAGGGAAGCAGGCGATAACTGGAATTTAGTAAGCTCTAACTAGGATTAGTGTGGGAGTCAGCAAGGATACTGGATTTAATTGAATTGGCCAATAAAGTCGGAAGCTGATTGGCTAATATGTGAATAATAGGAGCACAGTTCTGAGGCCTAGATACCATGTCGAGCCGTAAAACGAGTTAAAGAATAGAATTTTTACCCAGCAATTTTGATCAAAGATCAAGGATTAAAGTCGTGGTAGACAGGGTAGGACCGGGCTATTTTCGAGCTAAATTGCCATTCTTAGTGTACAATTGGTTCAATTTTATAATTTGAGACTATGCATATTTTAGCGTATTTAGGTGCTTTAAGACTCGACATAGAAAACAAAACCCGACGACCAAAGACATTCTCCCTCAAACTAATCGTACCTGCCCAGGTGCCCGTCGACTTATCTATATTTGTACGACAACATGCGCGTGCAGGTCAGTGATTAATTATGCAACTGACGGTTGCACTAAATATCAAAACGTGTTTGAGCAGAGGGCAGATTCGGGGCTTTCTCTCTCTCTTCGACGCACTCATTCGTTGAGCTGCACCTTCGACTCTTTCCTCCTCTCTTCCCGTTACATTGTCCTCTTTTCTGTTATCACGCACTTGGAATGTTCGTTGGTTGGGGAGCAAGAAAAAGACGTTTTCTGTATTCACTTCTGTCACACTATCACTTATTTGGGGCGTACTGAAATGGATGATGCAGCGACGCCCAACTGCGACGCGCCTTGATCTCAAACGATGGTGGTGAATGTCTTTTCCATTGGCCTCTTCACCCACGCCACAATTTGGCAGGATGAATGACCCAAGACAAACGAATTGCCTAGAGCGATGGGATTCCAAGTTACCGTCTCTGGAACATAAATTTCGTGTCATGCTGATAAAAATATATAAACATACATTCCTATTCGTGTGCATAATCTATTTCAATCTCAATACACTTCATTTTATCACAGAGTCTTATTGGTTTTCCAACTCGTTCACTTGCTTGATTACAAAACCGCATTGATACAAACATCCAATGGACATGTTTAAAGAAAAGCACAAATTACTTGATGCACGTCAAGCCGCAATCGAAGCTGCAATTTTGGACCTCGAAAATGGCGTAGTAAAAGACGTTTCGGCCGCCGCTCGAGCTCATAAATTATCCGAAGACACTGTATGGAAACACGTCATTGATTTGGGCCTTCATTTACGCTGGTCGGCAGAGAATAACGAGAGATTACGAAGGGAAAGAGAAAAGCGGGGTGCGGTGAAAAAAGAATGAAAATGATTGCGCCTGAGCAAGAAGACAATTTGTGGGAAATTTATCATGACCAGTGAGAACCGATGGACTTGTCAAAAATACATCAAATGAAATTGAAGTATATAATTACTCAATTACCTGCTATTTTCGCCGATTCTTTTTTTCTCTCGTTCCTTTTCGCTCCCAAAGAAGGACGTCTTTAAATGGAAAGTAATTGATAAAGATAACGAAAAGATATTCAGCTTTCTCATTTAAAATACTAACTGGAGGCTTTTCAAGCTTTGTGCTCTCTATCCATTCGGTATGAATCAGACAAAACTAGATAAAAGGGCGGCGAAGCAGTTCACTCAAAGTGATCTTAAACATGCAAATAAAATAAAGATTATTGAGTTCCTTTACTCTAAGAACCTTTGTATCTTCTTTTTCCAGCGTTTTCCATTTCCCAACCCCATTTTTCGCATTGTGTTTTGGTCACTGTTTGTTCTCTCTTTTCACTCTCACCTAGAAAATTTTTAAGAACGGATTAACAACCAATCTATGGATATATAGCTGCTACTATGTTGTAATAAAAAATTTATGTCTGATGAAGTAATGACTCATATAATTATGTAGGTGTCCAATTGCTGGCTCATCGCTCGTTCTATCTACTCTTCCTTACCGTACATTTGATTTCATTTTCCACCATGCCGTCTAGCAGTTAGAAATAATTGCTGATTCCTCTAGCCTCCTCTAACACCAACCTTGTCACGTCTGGTTTTTGAACAACAAACAAATGACTTCCGGAAATATTAAGGATTCTTTGAAAAATTGATTATCGATGATTATTTCGCCTAGCATATAAAATAAGGGAATGCATAGTACACACTTTATTTTTTTTATTTCTTCTCGCACACAATATCTATTTTGAAGCTTTTTTGGATTTGCTCCACGCTTTAACGTTTCCAAGGACTTTTGAGTAAAATGTGCAAAAAAGGTAGCTAGCAAGGATTCTTTTAGCGCGCTAGGGAAGATAAAAGGCGCAATATTATATATTATATATTATGTAGATTTCATGACTTGAAAGAGCATAACACCCTTCATCCCCGAAGCAAAAATCCATATGAAAAAAAACATCCTCCTTTTCTACCTCAGTAATCTGCGGCCTGACCTCGCAAACTGATGTCGAAGTCTATCAGTTGAGCTAACTATTATAAGGCTAAATCAAATAAAATTCACACCATTTTTATTTTTTGTAATATTTAATCAAGAAAAGGAGTTTGTTAGATATCGCAGTGATGAATATGGTTGTATTAACTCTAGTTATCCAGTTACAGTTTTGCTATTGTGGGATATTCCTCGCCTTATATGGATATCTATAATGTACCTCAAGCACCTACTTTCTTGACTGTCTATTGTATAGCCAGTTCTGTGATTTTCTATACTATCTACAACTTGCTATTTTATTCAATTTTTTCTACTACATTAACTCATATTGTGATGTCTCCGATAACAAATAGTATATAAACAGTGATCCTAGGTAATTCAATTGCACGTATAGTTTTCGATTATGCTTATTTAATAGGCTTGAAAACTACAAGCACTTGTCTGCGCTTTCAAGCTTATTTGATTCCGAGGGCATACTTCGTGTGTATGGATCGCATGAGTGTTGCATCTACACTTCTTTTTCCACTGTAATAGAATATCTGCCTATCAATCAATATTTAAAGATTGTAAGACTGTAAGTAGCACCGATGTGTTTGCCATTGCTTTTCCAATAGCACGGTATACATATAACATTGATCTCACATTTCAAGTGGATCTCTTCCTTATTACTTCCATTATCTAATGCCATGTAAAACAATTACCAATTAGCTCATTCTTTGATGGGAGGATTTAACTTTAGAGTTTAAATCGTTAACTACATTTTTGTTATCTAGAAAAATCCAAAGGTCGTTTGCGAAGCTGCTGTTGGAAGGTCAATGGAATTCTCAATTCCGATAAGAGCAGTATGTAGTTCTGCATCATAGATCACGTTGTTTTTCCCCAGAGGCTGAGCTCCGTGGCAGACTTTACAGTCCATCTGATAAATGACGAAGCCAATACCTATGTAACTGGAGGAGGTTATTGAGCATTCTGTAAAAATAATTATATCGCTCTTGGGGATTTTTTTTGTAGACTCAAAAAATTGCTAACACTTGAGTTTGGAGTTTCATGAGCTACAATAGTGCTTGCTGGAGAGCCTTTGGGGTATTGTGATTTCTCCCGAGGAGCATAGAATATAGGATCTATATTTTCAGATGCTGGCGTTATTTTAAGGACGCGTGAAAAGCGAGATAAAGCAAAGGAATCTAGATTTTGACTGTGAGTATGAAGAGGATGTAAAAGATCAAGTCTACGGGTCCTGATTGCTGCTTATCTCGATAAGGAGTCGAGAGTCAGTTCTGCCGGTGCTAGGCCTGACTCTCTGAGTAGGGCAGCGGAAGGGGTTGTTCGATAGACTGGTAAGATAGCTTGGGCGGCAGCGTTATGGACTTTGTCTAATTCTTATAGGTGTGACCCGACACCATTACTAATCGTCTTACTACCATGTTTTCGACTTTCCCTGGCCACCAAGTCGTGACTCCAAAATGAGCGATAGGGAGAACACAGTACACATGACATCCCAACTTGTCTAGAAAGTTTAGGTCCTACGCCTCGTACTGTGTTGCCTAGGCAGCGAGGAGTTTTTGCCATTTTCATTACCTTAGATGCCTGAATCATAGCATGGTGTTTAAATGTAAGTTTCAAATCGAAGTCGAATCCTAACCATTGGGAGTCTTTGATCTGCTGTGATGTTGAAGTTGCTTGTGGCAACTGAAGGGTTTTTATGTTTGTCCTGAGTTCATCTACTGAATTGAACAAGATCGGATTTTTTAGGGTCGAAGGTCAGTCAGTCCCTCAGATCCCAAAGCCGTCGCAAAACGACGGCTTTGGGATTCCCTGCGAAGTTTCGAAGAGTGGAGAGTTAATGTGGTGGTAGTTGGTCGCCACATATAGCATCGTCTAAGACGCACATGATGTTTTGAAAAATCAGTGTAGCCTCTCCAGCTCTTCTGTTCGCAGCGGAGGTGGTTGACAGGAGGATTTCGGTCAAAGGGCTAGGTTCATCAGGAGGGGAGGGGAGGAGGCAAATCGAGGCAGTTGAGGAAGGGTGGGGATAGGATAGGCGAGATTTGGCATGGTTGAAGGGAGTTTGTAAGACACAACCGCGGTATTTATCAAAATATTTGGAATTTAGTGTGGCAAACGAGACCGCGATAATAGAGTGTCATGCGATGGAAAGTTTAAAATTCAATTTTATTATTTGAAAAAAAAAAGTTCCAACTTGAATTTTATTTCATTGGACTTGATCTGAAGCTTTTCGGCTACATATTTAAGGATTAAGATTAATTCATAGCCCGAGGTAGGCATAATTTACAACGCCACATTTTAATGAGCCCAATTTTAGTCTCACATAGACCCAAAATTGCTGCTAGCGTCATTTGCTCGAAAGAATATCAATAGTTGATAACTTTAAAGATTGATCAGTTATTCTCAGCTGACTAATTTGTTACGCGTACGTACTTTGTGATTCGTGCCGTGGCCACAGTTTATGGCTGAGTGGATGTCCTCTCGCTTATATTGACATGAGTGTCCCCTGGCAACTCTCTTTAAGTCTTAATGCCAGACCAGTGATTCACCGTATCTGTCACGGGGGGCATCCTACAAGATATTATAAAATCGCGAGGCCAAATAAATATTATGCATTGTAATTCTATTTATTAAGATTATTTAACAAAACGTTGCACGGACCTCCAAATATGCGATTCCCTGGATGCTTATACCACAATTAAAAAACTACGCTAACTACAAATATAATAGGCTCCTCTGGCCCCACATAATGATAATGAAATTAGTAATTAGTCGAACTAAAGGCCGAACGGAACGGACCGTGGCTGCACCCCGCATTTTACATCATTAGACCCTTTTTTTTCTATTACGCCTACAGTCTCACACTTGTGTTTATCATCAGAGGTGTAGAAGTCGACGATGGCATAATATTTAGCTATATTTACAAATTGTAAATTAGTCTCTGAAATGGATTGCAACATGTGCGAAACATACTTTTTTCAAAAATTCCTTGTGAAGGCAGAGTCCATTTCCTCAAAGTGCCATATCCTGTGATGAGATTTCCGTTGTAAGGGCCAGCAGCCTTGTTCAGAAATAAGCATCCGCGGCCACTACACGCATTGCCAGCATAAAAATGGCTGCATGCGTTGAAAGCTGCCGCATCAAGTTCTTTACTATAGAATGTTCTTCGCCTACATCCGATAATCATTCTGCTTGGAACAGTTTCGAATGGCCGATCAGTCTCGCTGAATACCGAACAAAAGAGGAAACCAAGTGCAAGGATATATCTTAGAAGCCACATCATGACTGGTCAATGTTATGATTGAGGTACCCTTAGAAATCAAAAAAGTATGGAGTGAGTTGGTCACGTAAAGATTGAGCGGTCGGTAGCTATATTTTATATTCAAATGTAGAATGTGTGAAGGAAAAATGCAATCTATCAAAACATTTTTCGGATTAGAATTTCGATCCTTCTTTCATTAAATCAGAGATAAATCGTAGATGAACGGACATTTACCCATTTCCATTTCTTTCCATTTAAATTTTTAAATCCTTCCTTATCATGGGCTTGCATACCCGGTCTGGTATGGCATTTCAGCTATTAATTCTTTTAATTTTAACTAATTCTATCACCAGAATTTGCTTAGATAATCAGCAACATTCAAGCAGGACCATGGGACCGAACATTTACTTCTGAGGACGCTAAAATTATATTGAAATCAACAAGATTTAACCTTAACGACAACGGCAGAACTACAACTCTGCAACTAATACATTCTAAAATTACAAAAGTGCAGCTATCTCAACTTAAAGTTGCTGAACCCAGAGTTTTATCGAGTTCCGAACCTACTCATTCTACAAACAATACAAAACTGTAGAATGAAAAATGGAAATCTAACAAATTAAAATCCATCATGCATCAAATTTTTATCAAATTCCAAACTCACTTAAAGTATAAGCAGCGGACTCAAAAGATTGACTTAGGCAACAGCTTTTTTAACGTTGAGTGATTCTATGGAAACATCACAGGAAACACAAGCTCCTTTGACAGAAAAAAGCAATCAACTACCCCCTATTCCCCCAGTACCCCTAGTCCCCCCAATTCCCGTTTCCCCTTTTGCGACACCTCCACCATCGTCATGCCCCCAACAACTTAGTATGACTGTAGTCGGTAGACCTATTCTCAAACCTGCTGCCCCCTCTAAGTGTCCAACATCAGTTAGAACTCCTCAAAATACCAGCGACAACATTGAGGTCGAGAATGCGTTCCCCTCCAAAGAACTCGCAGAAGTAATTGCGACTTGTCAGCGTCGTGAACGTTCATGGCACGAATGCATATTGATATATACGACTGTTATTAGTAATAAAGAGAGTACTGTGGCGGTCTTCGAAGATGAAATAGAAAAAAAAGAAGCTGCACCCTTTAAGATCTAACTTGGATTGGCGATTGCCAACTTTGCAGCAGCTGATTCATCTACACCCCTCCGAGGATTCCTTCATATTCACGAGCGATGAAAGTAAATAAACATGGTATAATAGTATCGGAAAAGATAAAACTTTTGCGATGAAATTGCTATAGCAACTACTTTAAATATTTATAGTCGAATTATTAAGGGAGGAAATATAAGACCTGGGTTATGGTGGCTCGTAATGGGAATTCATAATTCTCGTATGCTTTTTGTTTATAAATGTCGTATCGTCAGGGTA
>PEDP01000839.1:0-16871 GCA_002918395.1 Erysiphe pulchra | reverse complement strand
AATATTTCTTCATAGAGTGGTTTGAGCCACTGTGCTGCAACTGCTAATTTTTGTAGGGCAGCGTATTCAGCTTCACAGGTGCTTTGGGCTGTGACTGTTTGTAGTTTAGACCACCACGCAATTGGGGTATTTCCAACGAAGAAAATTATCCCTGATGTGCCTTTGGAAGAAGTAACATTACCCCAACTACTGTCTGAAGAGGCGGTAAGGTTTATATCTTTTGTACTTCTGAAGTGAAGAGCGGCTGATTTGGTACGCGATAAATAACGGACAAGATGTTTTAGCGAGAGCATGGCGTTCTCAGATGGATTTTTGACGTGGCGAGTGAGTCGATTAACTGCGTACTGGATATCTGGGCGTGTCATGTTAGCGATATGCAGGAGTAGACCAACAACTGAACGGTATGTGGTGGCATCAGTTTTATTACATAAGATTTCAGTGTCACGATCAATCAAGTTATCATCAGCTATGGGTGTATTAGCCCCTCTACAGTGGAGTAGACCTATATCATCACAGAGCGCATCAATTTTATCTTCTTGATTTATACGAATGCCATCTGAGGCGTGGTCAATGTTTATGCCTAGGAATTTGGTCATGTGACCCAAATCTTTGATGTTGAAGGCTGTTGCAAGCTCATTAACTATTATGTTAGCTTGAGTTTCTGAAGAAGATATGATCATAAAGTCATCAACATATGTTGATATTGTAGAGTTGTTACGGCGGAAAACATTGTTGTCGAATTTCAATGATGCGAATCCCATTTGTTGTAGTACTTGACGAAGTTTTTGTTGCCAGCGTCTTGGTGCAGTTTTAAGTCCGTAAATAGCTTTTTGTAGTTTGCACACAAGATTTCCTGGCTCTTCTCTACCGTGTGGTTGTTCAATATAAATCGGATGATCTAATTCTGCATGTAGAAAGGCAGCCGTAATGTCTACATGACGTATATATAGGTTATTTGAGGCTGCAAAAGCGAGCAACATTCGCATGGTAGAAGGAGGTAATATGTCTGCGTAAGTATTATCGGCAAATGGTTCGGAGAATCCTCGAGCACACCATCTGGCCCTAAGTTGACCGTCTGATTTTTCTTTTAGATTCCATTTTCCTGTCATTAAGGTTCCAGATGCCTCAGAGCGAGGGACTAGTGTCCAGACCTTGTTACGTTTCATATTTTCGATTTCTATGTCCATAGCGATTTTCCATTGCCGTGCTTTGGGACCTGACAAAGCAGACTCTATTAGACGTCGATTACTTGATTTTAGTGTAAGAATTTGTGTTTTTAAAGGAAAAGAGTTTTCATGGAAACGAACATCTCGTCGTGTAATTGCTTTACCCGTGACTGGGTTAAGGATGATGTGACCACCATGGAATTCGGTACCAACGTATATTCCTTCACGAGCCTTTGATTCCAGTTTATTTTGACTTGGTTCAAGCCAGTATGCGCGACATCCAAAAGAGTGAAGTTTGTCAATGTTGGGTAGTTTTTGGAAGACAGAAAAGAATGGGGAATTTGGAGCTAGTTTATTTGGGGTTAGATTTAAGATGTTTATTGATGCATTTAGAATGAGAGGCCATAGGCGTAGTGATAGGCCTGATTGGAGATGAAGAGCACGCATTTTCTCTGTTACCGTACGAACATTTCTTTCCGCAATACCATTTTGTTCGGGAGCGTGAGACGATGATTTTTCCCATTCTATACCTCGGGATTTCAGCTCTTCTTGAAGTTTATTATTATTAAATTCTGTTCCTGTATCTGTGTGTAGGCGTTTTGGAGTTTTACCAAATTGTGTTTTTAAATTTTCTAAGAAATATTTGATTTGGTTAGGTACCGTTTTCTTATTATAAATTGGCCATGCCCACTTGTATGATGTGAATTCATCAATTGCAAGTAGGAACCAGGAAGCGTTAGGAGTTGAGTCATCTAATGTAGTTGGATGAAGAGATTTCTGGCCACCAACTAAATCCATATGTATAGCTTCCGCGAACTCGGATGAACTTCCAAGTTTGCCATGGCCTTTAGAAACGGTGATTTTCGATTTAGCACATATTTCACAGTTTGAGGCTGACGTGTATCCTTTGATTCCAGCAAGCTGTAAAGCTTTATTTTGGGCTGATTGACCAGGGTGACCGAGTATATAATGCCAATCACGTTTAATTTGGTATGTCATAGGTAATTCAAATGTGTGAGATTGTGGTTTCCAAATAAGCCTACCACATTCACGATGAAATTTTGCACAAATTGTTCCATCAGGGCGAATTAGTTCAATATCTTGTTGTTTTGGTGGCCAATTAATTGAATAACCTTGTTTTTCTAATTGAGCTGTGGAGAGAATACGAGTGTTTTCTCCTGGCAAATGTATAGCACCATGTAATGTTTCAAGTTTTCCATCTAGGGAGGGAAAGAGGAGATTACCTTTACCGGTGGTTGTTACACGACCACCTCCAGCTACGCGAACAGTCTGTGAAAAGGAAGAATAAGATTCAAAATCATTTTTGATTCCTGAGACATGAAAGTCTGCAGCAGTATCTAATTGGTATCTACTATCATGATTTTCATTCCCAACAGACAAGACTTTCTTTTGATTCCTATTTTCAGAGTCCAATTTACTTTTAGCAACTTGGCTTTTCATTTTCTTACGACACTCTTCCTCCCGATGACCAATGTTACTACAAAAGTTACATACAGATTGGTTTTTGTTTGTTTTGGAGGGTTTTTGCTTGGTCTCTGGGATCCAACTGAGGCATTGAGATATTATTAGTTCAAGTGATAGACTACGACAGCGATTTGCAAGCTCAGGCTGTAGGTTACTAAGGTGAAATAGAAGTAGATTTTTCATGTGAGTTTTAGTTTCTGAGCTGAAGCTGGAGTGTTCTTTTAGTTCATGGTATCTCTTCTGATAGTCCTTGATGAATGCTTGGAGTGATGTCTTTTTATCTGGTTGGAACATCCAAAACCGTGCCGTAATATTTAGAATTTTTGTTTTAGACTGGGCTTGTGATGTAAGAACGATTTCAGAAAGTATGTCTCTGGGAGAATCGCTTGGGGATGTCGTTATATGTGGAGCAGTTTCTAGTAGTTTCGTGACCCACCATTTTGACCACATGATGATCGCTCTATTTCTTGGGGGATTTTGTAAGAAAGCTGCAGAAGTTTGTGACAGGAATAGAAATTGCTCAATTGATTTATAGTAATAATTCCAATTAGACCCTTTTAACAAGGGGATTGGAGTGCTTTTATCTAGACTGTTTAGTCGATCTGTCAGGGTCCATATTTCGGTTTTTCGTTTGGATTCCTTTAAAGAATCTTTCACATCCTGAGATGTGGCGAAAGTATAACCTTGGATTTTGATTTCATCATTAACTAGGTCTGATGAGTCATCAGGATCAATTCTTGCCTCATCCGAGGTCTTTAAATTGTAGGAGGACATTTATTTGGTGTGCGGAAATTGCTGCTTTAGGCAAGGCTTAATGCAAGATGGGAGCACGAAGTAATTGTCTCAACTAGAAGAAGGTTGTCACTGTGTATGCAGTGGAAGCTAGAGGGCCATAACCTGTGGAGCATAGAAGCATGAGGTTATATTGAGAAGGCTAACTACTGATTATATACAATGTATTGTCACGTGATACTTAGTGGGTCGTCTTACTACAAAGTGGGTTGAAATTATTTTTTTGTAGATGAGAAAAGCTTGGAAGGCCTGAAAGAATTCCGTTCCTTTCTCTTTAATATAAAACCCAAAAGGTGGCTACTCTCACGCTTGTACAATCAAACCTGATGGTAAGATCTTACAGATCCTCCTAATATCAATAAGTTTGTTATTTGAAGACAGACTTTTGGGGGGGTTTTGAGTGGATAGATCTTGCTGTTGCCAACTGTAAATCAGGCGGTAACGAGACAAACCAATATCAACTTAATTGTATCAAGACAGTCATAACGCCAAATCTAGGATCAGTAACATTCAAGGGAGAAAATTGAAAACGGAAATTTAAGTCCAAAAGAATTGTAATGAGGTATTCAGATTCAGATTTTGATCTTAATTTGAGCAACACCATGCTAGCTCACATATCAACCCAACTTAGATTCTCCTACGAAATTTATGGCGTTTAATGGATAATTTGATACAATTTAAGTTAGCCAGTCAGATTTCCGGATTGCAAGACGAGTTTAAATATGCATAACTTACTTCTTAAATGAAGCAGTAAAGTAAAAAACCTCAAATGGAGCTTTTCAAAAATTTCGCGTATTCTTTTGCGACTTTGTTGGAATTTTTCCGGGTATTAATAAGTAATAAGGTGTCTTTTCCCAAAATATTATTATGTACCTCAACAGGAGTTCAAACACAAAAGTGTCTACCTGATATTGAAGCAGTATTCAATGACAGCATTATATGTCAAATGCATTGGATCTATACGGGATTTGGAGAGAGACTGTGGTTATGCCTGTCTGAACACTATTAAAATGGCATCAATTTGTCTCAACGAGACAAAAATATTTCTCAATTTGTAGCACTAATTTAGTCTGATTCTCAGATATTTCAAGAATTGCTCCAGTAAGAGAAAAGCTGTTTTTGTGTATTCATATTCTCTATGAGTTTTAGATCGATGTCTTTGCCGTAGCTCCTAGCATTCTAATATCGATTATAGTGTTTAGATATTGTTGCTCATATTATAATTCGGGTTTTCATAGGTCCAAACCACGATTCTTTTGCGATTGTAGAGGTAGCAGTGATATTATTTCGCGCTCAGCTGTGTTATCCAAAAATTCAAAAAGAATAGGTATGAAGTTTACTTGGAGAAGTATTTGGTTTGAAGATACTCTTGCATTTTAGGTATGAATTTCTGTGGGATTGATTGATTTACACGCCAATAGATTTTGATTTCTTTATATATTTGTTTGCTTAAATCGTGAATAATTCATTAGAGATACCAGTGTTAAAGTGTAGCCAGAGCTAAATGGGCTATGGAGATTGGCGTACGGTTTGATCTTTCCATTTTGTGGAAGGGGCATGGGTAAATCCTGAGAAAGGGTTCAGGTCCAGGTAAGTAGCTAACCAGCCTTAATTCAGGACTGTTGGAGAAACGGTTTGAACTGTGGTGAGAAGAGCAGGTTGTGTGTCAAATTCTGAAGAATAATGATGCAATCGCGAAGGGACAATTTGATTTCGATGTCCTTTTTAACGACTCAGTCACTGATTTTTTTTGATTTATATTTTATCGTGTCGGCTCTAGCCTGCGTACATTGTTTATGACACGTATGGAAGACATCTAGATTACATGGTCCTCCAAACTACAACCATGCCCACCCGGTGCCTAATTTCTCCCAATACACCATCCAGATGCTAGTCAAATTAGGTCGAATGGGTAGGAAAGTATTCACTATGACCCAAAAGGCCACAGACTGAGGGAAAACCTAAGGAGAAAACCTCAGCCATTCCTCCCGTACTCTTTTTCGACGAGCAGCCGCAGTCCCCCTCCAATAAGCCATACAGGAATCCAACCTGTCACTCCTAGAAAGTCCAACCAGCACCTGACCACTTGCGCTACCAGCTTATTTTCATTAGGGTTTGTGTATTTGGAAGTGCAGAGCCCTTCACTCTGACTTCCTGGGACAGTCGTAGGGATGCTTCGGAGAGAGGGTGATAGGGGTTTGTGATGTAGAGACGAAGCCGACTGAGTCCCGCGAGAATGAATGGGGATCCTGAAGGGTAGGATGATTGCATCTCTGCTTGGCTCCTCTCTAACGAGAGAAAGGGTTCCCAGGCGCCACCACATGGAGGTGCAGAGTAGGACTTGACGCCCGACCCAGTCACTGATGATCTTCACGAATGTTTTCTATTGACGGAGAAGGAAAAGATCGAAGGGCTGAAATTTACAAGTACAATATGATGGGATAATTTCCGTCTTGTAGTCAAAATTGAATGGTTTTTGATTTCAACTAAGCTACCTATTTTTGTATGATCCCAGTAAATCAATGAGAAGAGAACATTTTTCTCCACAAGCCTTGAAAAAGTGATCCAAAAATCAATCGTGAAAAATTTCCTTCGGTACTATCCACTTTTAGTACATCAGATATTCAAATTCTTACACTTCTTCATCTTTTTCATCACAATTATCCCAAAAACACTCTATCCCTTTCTTGCAGGATTGTAAGCATTGAACTGTGAAGTGTCCCATTTATTAAAATTAGACGTTGAGTTATGTAGAAATTTGTGTTTGCGTCTATATTTTGCACTTTAAACTCGATACGAGTTCCAATGATTGCCAAAGTTCCTCTTATGTGAAACTCACGATTGATGCCGCTTTGATTGATGTTGAACACATTCGAAGGCGAATAGCTCGAGAGCAAATCCTTCATTTTGGCTACCAAATGTTTCCAATTGCTTGAGTTGTCTCCTCTCTTGCCATTGATTTCTTGCTGAAAATATTTTGTTCGTACGGACACTGATTCATTCCTCTTCTTGAAGCTATAGATCCAAGTTTCTGAAGCAGCGGACTCCTACAATTTGATTTCTCTTTCTTCATTGAAGCCCATAGCCCATCGCCTAATACTAGCATCATGAATACAATATTTGTTGTTAAAAGCCTCGTGGAATTCCGCATGAAATATTCGATTATTTCAACTTCATCCTTGATGTACCATCTTTGTCCAAAACCTTGCACATATAACCGTGATGATACCGATCAAAAACATCTGCTTTAAACTGATTCTTTACAGTCGTAAATTTGTATTCTCCTGTCTCTCCACTCCTTTTGTAGGCCATAATTTGTTTCATCCATCTAGAGATACTTCTGAATATGGTGTCCCTGATTTCTTAGCCGGGCTTTGATCTGTGTCATTTGATTATCCACTTGCCTCAACTGCATCTTGATTTGTACCAGAATCCTCATCAATCCCATTTATCATCATCTGAAACTTGTTTCTTTACGTCATCTTCAAAGATCGTGCTCATAAACGAACATTAAAGTTTTCTTCGATCAATATTTGCAAACTAACGGATCAAGTAATCTCCTATTTCCTTTTCATCGACTGAAAGATCGAATCCATATGGTCCAAATTCTTGTATTAGTACTTCAATAATGTTCTGTGAATTGATCGACTCCATTTTGATATGATTTTTAAAGAGTGAAAACGCGAAGACAGCTTGTATTCGGTGGACAAATAACAACTGTTATTGGCCCATATCCATTTACCCTCACCATGTTTGCCCCTGAAAGACTTGATCACATACCAAGAAAAATACGCTCTTTCATATGAGTGGGTAGAGGGGAAAGTTGAAGAAGTCTCATTGTCAGGATTTCCTCACCTCCAAGAGTGTTGCTGCTACCACAACCAAAAAAATATGTGATATAGTCTAATTGAAATCGATATGAAGGTGGAAGGAGCATTTCCCTGATACCTTCTGGAAAACTTTGTACTGGTACAGAATTGCAGCATTCTGGGAGAACCTTAGAATTGGGATATTGTAGAATTCATAAGTTAAAATCATTATTTTTTTAAGGTAATGATTAATCTATTTTATATGTGGAGGTGTTTAAAGATACGATTTCTACAAAAGATTTTACCTTGAAGGATTTTCCTCATTCGAGAATATCTACGCAAGAATGCGATATTTTTTTGAAAATACATGTACTACTGTGGATATTTTATTCAGCCTTTATTGCCAATATCGTATTCGATAAAATCAATTTTTGTATATCCATACGTTAAAGTTTGAATTAACTTGATGTAGTTTGAGCATTAAATATCGAAAATCACAATCAGCTCGATCTTCCCTGTAACCAAATAACTAGGCATTAATTCTAGCAGTTATACATGGAAGAGAACGCTCTACACATTAGGGTTATTTTGGTGTAATAGTGAGCGTATCAGTTCATGAGCTTCCCTTAAGAGTGAAATTTCCCCAAGTAAAAATTATTTGGATGTATTTTAATGTATAACTTAGTTTATAACAGCTGGACATGTCGAGCTCCTCTCTATCAGAAGAAAACCTTTGAAAATATTCGTGTCCTCGTTTCGTATTGAGCGAATGAATTATCTATAGAGGATAGCCATTTTAAAATGCTTCATCCTTTCCACTGGGGCCTTCCATTCAAAAGATAAAACGAGAATGGCTATGGAAACACTGGTACCGAGGATAAGTCTCAAAGGAATCCTGTACCCTCAGCCAGGCAAGACTTATATACTAGAGTAACACGAGGCGCATAAATCCAAATGTATTTCCTCAGTATATCGCAAAGGCCAGATATCCTCCTTGTACAGTCACCGATACCGCCAGCGCTCAGCTGATGGTGCTCTTTCCAGATAAAAATGGTGGTTTAATAAATATTAATTACCAATCGGTGTAGGCACGATAACAGGAGGAGAAGATGATGACCCTGATGAACGACTATGTAATGCCTTAAAAGTTAATCATGTCGCATCTAGATTAGGACATTTGTAAATCGTGACAACTGATCAAAACAAAAGGAGTTAACTTTGTCAAAGCCGCCATAGCCCTAGTGGGAGATGGGGTAATCCTAGAAACTGATATTTATGATTTCTCCTCCGTGATCATGTTACTGTTGGCTCTGGAATTATATTTCAAGTTCAACGGGAACTAGTATTAATGCAACCTTCGTTTTTCTTTAACAAAGAGATGTAATTTTCAACCAACCCTTGTACCTCATTATGAAAGAAAATGGTAGCTGTTGTGTTGTAGAAATGTATGAATTTATTAGCCTCTCCCGATTCAAATAACGATCGCCCTATATAGGGGGGTTGGAATTATAGGTAGGGATATGAAAATGCGGGGAAGATATTCGATATTCTCGCTTAAGTAAGCAAGTAATTCAGTCGTAAGTCAAGGATACGTGCATTCGAGAATGAGGCTTGATTGAGGTTCACAGATTTTATGAGAAGCTGTATACCCCATAGCATTAGCTGCTTCGACTTCAGGAACATTTATAAATTTCATGAAAATTTCTGATATCTCATGGAGTTTGTGTAAAAATATTTGAGACATTGCCGTTCCTCTATCCTGGTTAGAAAATAATGCCAAGGTCGCCCGCCCCCTATCCGATGAAAAATGATTCTCGACCCTAAAACCGCATTATTTTTTTTTGGACGAAAAGTTCGGCATCCAAAGTTTAAAATTTGCCATCAGGGGGGAACCAGTCAGTTCTTGGATCCTTCTTGTCAAGCATGTGGGCAACTTTTTGGGAATTGCTTACAGCCATGCTCCGATTTTTCATTGTTTATTCTGCAACCGCTTACTACGTGCACGACTTGTTATTACTAGATATTTTCAATCAAACATGCAACAATTCATAGTTGCCTAGACGACAAGAACATAATTTTCTTTATTTACCAAATCATGCTATCGTTCAAATTTGTAGATGTATGTACATGTGTTATAATGTATCTAAAATCGTACAAACTTACTCCATTCAGGTATTCTGGAAATCTCAAATCCTCCATCTTTCTTTTTTGAAATCCCTAAATATCAGTGTGAATACTAATCAAACTCTTTCCTCGTAAACGTTACACTTTTGTCAAAACTTGAGCAGGCAGGCTATTTTCACTAGATGTTCGTGTTTGGTCATTTGAAGTTTACGAGCTACTTTAAATTTACAAAGTAAATACCACTAAGTAATAAATTTGATGTTTTTTAATTTACTATATCTTCTACATTGTCTAATCTTCCCTTTCTCTTTCAATATGCTAGGGTCGTACGATAATGTTATTTATGAAATCACCATAAACTGATCCATGAAGCAATCCTGACATTGAAGGAGATCAAGAGTCAACTGAACTATAGCCTCGCCTGGAGAGAGTTCAAAAGTTTTGATCATAGGCTACATCCACATGACAAAAAGTACAACCATTTCATTTTTAATTTCAATTTTAGGCATGGCTCAATCTCTTGTGACTTGACCCTTGTGGGAAAAGAGTATAGAGGTATTTTTTTGAGCGTAAAGTTAGATTTCAAAGATTTTTCAACTAAACACAATAGGTCACTCTAATCAAGTAGATGTTTAGGGTGGAACGCTCAGGCAATCAAAGCACATTAAATGCTGGTGGTATATGAAAAAGGTTATTCATCATTATGATCATATCAAGCCAAGCCGAAGATGAATGTGTAGGGTAAAAGGATATGAGAGTTATGGACCGCTTTTTTGAGCGGCTCATGCTATGGATGAAATAAAGTTTGATCTTTTCCCTCCCATGAGCATTGGAAGCTATATTTCTCTACTGGCACCCTTTTAATGAGGACCAAACAGAAATCGACTGTTCAGCAAGGCCGACCTATGTGAAGCTCAATGTGAGAAAAAAATTTATAAAGTGAGTAGCATGATCAGAGTATATACTGGATTGAAATCTTTGCCACGGATAATACAAGCTCATTAGGTCAGTTAAGTCGGTTTTCTCATTTGCGCTCTACAATACTGGACGATGGTATCAGAAGGCAATTTGGTTGAAGATACGGAGAGATGAACAGGCATTGCAAGCCTATAGTTTCTGTGATTCGAAAAGCCTAGTCTCTCATAGGTAAGTAAGCCAATAGTTCAAACTTAAAGGGCCAAATAAGTCGTTCTAAAGTATTCTCCAGTTCATAGTTTTCTAAGTGCCTAGCAATGAATCAATGCGATTTAATCTCTGAAAAGGAATCCTCAATTTCTAAGCGTAGAACTTCATTAAAGTCCATTAAATATAACTCTTGGAATGCTAATGAGTCTGTAGCGCATCGCAACACTGTTCGATAAATCGAACAGTGCTTTGTTTAGTATTTTCAAAATCGTTTAAGAAAGATTATTTTTTTAAAAGAACTGAGGGTGAGTATAGTGAGCTTTTTTGTATTACATATTAACTTGTATTGAGGAACGGTGCATGGTTCTTAATATTTTCAAAGCTTATGTAACAATTATAGCTTTGATGCTGGCACCAAAATTCCGATTATTGGTTGACGCTAACCCGCTGGGTAAATAACTATGACGTAGCGGATATCTTGTTGAAAGGTCTGCAGGGTTGTAGATCAAGAAGTAGCAAGGCAGCTAGCTCTACACAGCACAGCAGGGCAGCTGGTTCAGATGTCTCTTTATTAACCTTAGTTCCCCTCCTTCTTCATGTCATCTTCGTAGCTTTAATTCTATCCTCCACACATACGTCTGTTCAACTCTCACGACTCATTTACAATTGTACACAAACATGGTTGATCCAATGGAGGTTCTAAATGCAAACGACTTCACATCCATAGGTAACCTCCCCTTACCTACGTCATCTCTCAAAACTTCTTTATTTTCCTTGCCAACAATCTCTTCTTTACCAACAGTATCTTCTATACCAACAGACATCCCAAATACCATTTTATATGAGAAAGTCGGAACTCTAGGTTCAAGAACATTATGGGTAAGTTTTTTCAATAATGTTGCAAGTCACAAAATAGTTGAATATTACAACTATAGACTATAGCTTCTAAAGCTCAAAGATCAAGCCTAGATAACTTAATAGCACGTGACTAATATAGTATTAGGTTGTTTTTGTCATAATGGTTCTTTCGTCAATTAGTTTTGCTTTTCTATCTCTAAGAGTCCCAGTGGTATGTTACACTCTGGATATATTTCATACCAACTAACCTTTATAAAGCAAAAACGTCTCTTCCATGTCTTAACCACCTTTATTACCCTCTTTGCTGCTGTCTCATATTTTGCCATGGCTTCTGGTGATGGGTACACATATATTGCCGACAGTACATCACATGCCACATATCGTCAGGTATTCTGGGCTCGATATGCCGACTGGGTGGTCACAACACCACTATTACTCCTCGACCTCGCATTTCTTGCGGGTCTAGATGGGGCCAGCATTGTTATTTCTTTAGTGGCAGATATACTCATGATTCTGCTGGGACTTTTTGCTGCCTTTAGTCACAATGAGACTCAAAAATGGGGTTATTATACTTTTTCATGCATTGCTTACTTAGTAATAGTCTATCAACTCGCCGTATCAGGGCGACGTGCTGTTTCTAACAAGCAAAATAGCACAGCGAACCTGTTCGCTGCTATTGGAGGATTCACTCTCATTCTTTGGACTTTGTATCCGATTGTCTGGGGTATTGGGGACGGAGCTCGTCAATGGAGTGTCGATTCTGAGATTGTTGCTTATGCGATTCTAGACGTTCTTGCTAAACCTGTTTTCGGGTTTTGGTTACTCGTGGCTCATGGAAGAAACGCTGAGAGTATTGAAGGATTTTGGACTCATGGTCTATCATCTGAAGGAGCACTCCGAGTTGGTGAAGAGGAGTAGAATATATAAAATTATGGACTTTGTAAGCCATCATGGCTCTCAGTTTAAGTGAGCATCGGTTAATTAAAGAAAATTTGCTTTTTTGATTTTTCCGTATCTAATGAATTTTGGTGTGAATGGAAAAGAAGAATTTACAAAAAAATTATTACTTTCAACTCAACTAAAAATTATTATATATTTTTTTCAATCTAAACGATAACTTTTCAGATAAAATGGCATTATAATTGAAATTACTCAATGAATTACATCACAAATATTACGTTAAAATACGACGAGGATTTCGATTTTAAGATGTATGAATGAATACGTAAGACGATCAATCTATGGACTATAACTGAATATTGACGGGGCCTAGAGCACTCATATACTTCAAAGAAAAGTGATTCTTATAGTATGAGGAATTATTCGGATATATTGCATTGCTTAACATTCGTTGGGGCTTTAGTTTCTTTTTAAGGAGAATATCAAAAATTGCTTATACGTCGATGCCTAAGTCTTTAACCTCTCACCTGTCACCTATCATCTGTCACATCTCACCCCAGATCTAATCCAATGTATAAATAGAAAAATCATTTCTTTTCTCCACGACAATCAATAGAACGGTAAATTTAATAATCATAAACTTTACAGCACTCAAAGAAAATCATAGCCAGTAATTAGGTTTTCTTTAGCAAAATGCAGCTTTATAGGCAGTTAAAAGGATAAAAAAAAGGGGCTGCTGTATCATAATTATCTTTGATCAGATTTGAGCGAGAAACTAAACCAGTGAGTGGTGAGTGGTGAGTGGCTTGCTCTAAACTTCCACTTAGAATTATCAACCCATGAATAAACATGATCGAAACTTAGCTTGTTTCTATACACTCATTTACCCGTGGGATTTCCCACCTTTTGCTGTGGCTCGGGGTAGGGAATAGCAAGCGTCCGTAGCAAACGTCATGAGACTCCTATCCATACTGCACTAGCCCGAACAGGTAAAGATAAATTACACATTGCATGGGCATGCCAATCAGTTAGGTTATCGCTTTAAAGCAACAATTTCGCTTAAAACATAACTCGTGCTTTACATTATAAGGGGAAGAAAAGAAAATCTTACGGGCAAGTAACTAGTAACTTCCTTAGCGGATGTTACATTAATACATCAACTGATCTTGTCTTCAAGCCACTAACATTCACGTTTGATAACCAAAAGCTACTGTGTCGGTAAATGCTTTGGCACAAAAACCAACCATGAAGTCAATTATATATCTGACTTTAACCCGAGTTCATCGCGTAAACCATTCTACTATCAATCTGACGAAACTGTTAATGCCTTCGTAGATTCAAAATTTTATCCACTGGTAGTATTTTAACGTCCCACTAAACTACGCCTGACATCAAAATTCAATATATCTCTCCAAAGAATAAAGCTCGCCTAGATCTAGCCGTTTCAAAGATTTTAGATCTAGAGTCTTAACTGATTGGCGTCTTTATCCAATGTAGAATTTAGCTTTAGCTGTTCAGGCTAGCGCGATGTAGGTAGGGGCCTCATGACGTTTACTACGACCATGATGCTTGCTTTTCCCTACCCTAAGCCGCAGCGAAGGGAGGGGAGTCCACGGGTACCATTTAGAACAAGTTAATTCTCAACCTAGATCTGGTCTCCAAGGCAACTAACTGTCTGGCTTAATTGGCCGAAGTGGAGCTTGGCAGGGGGTAATGTGATCTTTAAGCGTTAGTCAGCAAGGCCAGGCGTGGATGTATTGGAATTCTCTGTATACCGGGCCGGCACCTTGAAGTTTGCGCTACATCACTTTTTCCATTCATCTTCTAGTATCCTTGGACCGTTCGTTACCTAGTCAACAGTCAGTATCTGAATTTTATACACAAGCAACCAAATCCTTCAGATTTGAAATGCATTCATCTACGAAGTAATAGCGGTGAAGTATACTCTCCTGAACTATAAAATACGTAACTAAGTTAACATATGCATTTAGGCAAGGGTAAAATGACGATCAAATGTAACACTAGAAGTAAGGTGACTCCGATCTTAGGAAGTCAGACTTCCCGAAACTTTGATCTAGTTAAACTATTACTTTCCACTGATTCTTCATTGCACACACACGTTCTCAAAAATCACATTGGAAAACTTCGGCATCTTTACCCTTCTGATGGAAATTAAGAAATTTGTAGATCTAGCTACCACTGAGACCTCGTAAGTTGCTAGCTGTATCACCTCTTTTAAAGAACTGCTAAGAAAAAAAACTTTATCCTACCTCCAATGGTGTCTAATATTGAGCCGCAGAAATGCCATAAAAGTATTATTATTCTTGATCATATGCAGAAATTAAAATTGCTTTCCTGGTCAATCACTAATGAAAAATTCGTTTTTTCTAGATTCACATGGCTTATAATCCAAGACCAATTCACTACAGCATAAATTTTGGATCTCAAGGTTTAAATATTTTCTCATCACTGTTTACATTTGCTTTTCTCTTTGACTTCGGAGCAGTTACTGAGCAAAAATAAGGGAAACCAATAATTCCACCATGATGTACATCGAAAGACCAGAGTCATCATCTGCGATAAATTAATTGACAGTAAGGCGTAGATGTGACTTTGCGAAGGAGAACTGATTGAAGATCAAATCTACTTTGGATCTGAGACTATCAGTGGCGGGAATCTCGGCACATATACGAGCAAATTTCTTCTGATGAAGTTTGGGCTCATGGGGTAGCTAGCTAATAGCCGAAGATCAGTTACGCCTCTTGAAGAGGGTCAGCGGTCAACGTCAATATTATCACTACGTGATTTAGATTGATTGGACACTCACACTCAAACAGCATTCGCAGATACCACTACGAGAACTGAAGTCACCTCCTTCACCCTTTCTTCCTTAAATATCCACCAAAGAGAAAATTCTCAAAAAACTTTTAGTTGCTCAAATATGTCTCCATCAACATATTCATTTCACTCCGTCTAATACTAGAATCATGGATATGGTATCTGTTATTGACGCTCTGCATAAATAGTTTACTTAGTGAGTTCGTGCCATCCTATTACCTACGAGCCTTCGGGCTTTTGGCCAAATTGAAATTCTTTACTAGGATTTGAGACTGACTACGATAACTTACTATCAGAATCTATTCGTAATTATCCAGTCCATAACATCTTTTGATGTACACCTACATAACCATCTTGCTCAATTCTTATTTTGGGGAATTAAATAGTGGCTCTGAGGATTACATATAGGATAAGAATCTACAGGCTCTGCTAACATGATGTTTTTGTGTTAATGTTTAGTTGTGGCAGGTTTTGAAACAGCAACACGAACTGGTTTACTTTATCATTAACAGTTATAATAATCCCACATGTGGTTGGTTCTATTTGATAAATGAAATAAAGAAAAGACGTAGTTTGACAGCTGAAATTTCATTCAATGACCTTCTTTTTCCACTACATGGGCTACTTCTTGGCTAAATCTAGCGTTCATGTTACTTGTATATATATATATGATAGAAGTGAATTATGAAAGCTTGACGAAGGTGCAATGCTGTACGAGTAGGTCCCTAATATTGAATTTAAGTAAAATTTTCAGCATGTTAGACTTCCCTTCTTCATATTGAGCTCTAGATCGATCATTTTATTAATTATTTGCTAGACATTGGGAAAGATACAATATTTCTAAAAGACTAGGAGGATAGTTGTGAACGATGTGCTCTAGATTTAGTCAACGACATAGCGCCCATTGTCGACCTGAAAACTTTGAAGCAGTAACAGAAAGCCATAAAAATTTTTTCTGAAATTTCAATTTCCGTTCACGGATTTGATTGCGGCACTGTGGATTATGTTTTGGCGGGATTTCTCCCACTCGGTTGTAGTTGTATGTCTGGGTTCGACGGCTGCCGTGCATCTTATTAGAGCGCTGAATCCACAACGCACATGAGTATCCTCGAACCAGGTTTGAGTGGACGATCAAACCTCTCCGTTTTTTTAACACTAGGTAGCCTTCGGTGGAAGTGGCATATAAATTGACTTATAGTTAGTCATTGGGAAGGAAGGTGTTTCCATTGTCGAGAAATCAACGTATAGTATTTGGCTTTCCCACCTCTTCAAGAAATATGAAAGAGTAGGTGGTCGTAGAGATAACGTGTACTAACTTCATGCCTAATTTGTTTGCTAGATTTGTTTATATAGAGAAGTTTTGTGCTTACTAACGAAAGCAAAATAATGACAGACCTTGAACCATATTTCCGTCCTCTAAGAAAACAAATAGTTGATAAGGAATATAAAATTTCAACTTAAAAAACTTGACATTCTGGATTTTGCGAGACACAACAACGTTAAAAGACTTTTATGAACAAATCTCAAGTAATTAACATGAATCTTCAAAGTATGGTGTTATTGGACTATTAGATTCTTCGAAAATGGTTCACAAGTATAATATCAGAGAATGCAGTGTTCTTTCCGACTATTGCATCAATGCCTATTAGGGCCGGTCAGACTTAGAATTAATTTCCATACAGATCTGTATCGAGCGTTTCTGTGTAGGAATTTTGACCTTCCCCGCGGCGCTGAATAATCAAAAAACCCACTAAAAACACCAGAATTCTATTAT
>PEDP01000838.1:0-16893 GCA_002918395.1 Erysiphe pulchra | reverse complement strand
TTGAAAGCTGCTACAAAATTCAAAAAATTTCGAAACTTAATTTACGGTAATTACCATTTCCTTTTAAACTAATTATAATTAGCTGTTGTACTTCTTACATTGTCATAATAGATACACCTAAAAAGGGGTAAAAGAAAGTCGCTTGAGGTATTTCTATTGATACCCGTAGATTACATGACCAAAAAATTAAGAATCAGGGTAGTAAAAGAGAACGATGCTAAAGGTAAGGAATAGCTCCTGATAGAGGAATAGACAATCTGCACTGTCAGCCACCACTCTCCAGCTTATGGATAAGTAAGCTCGTATTGCTGCCTTAATTGCAGCTTCAACAGAGACTAGAAAAGTACTGAAACTGAAAAAGCCCCTTGGACATTGTTTGGCTAAAAGTTAAACAGAGAGGGCCGAGGCAGACGATCAAAAAAAAACAATTCCAGATAGAGGTTTAGGAGGTAAAATTGCAATAATAGACAAAAGCTTCTTCCACTCTTCAGGTTTTCAGTCCATTAAACTCGTATTACTAGCCTGATTACAACTTCAATTGAGGCATGCGAGAAAGCCGAAGCTTAACTTATTACTTAAACGTTATTTTTACGTCGTTCTGGAAAAGAATATATATAAATAATATGCTCAAGAGTGCAACAAGAACTGCTCAGATTTCTTCCAACAGATTCTTATTTTTTTACAAGACAAGAATCAAGTTATTGGTTAAGCAACACGATACTGCAGGTTAGTTTGCTTATTAAATAACGGTGAATTCAATAAATGATAGATTAAACCTTTAAAAAAATAGCATTAAGTCTAATGAAATGAATTTTATCACAAGCTTCTTCAAAACCTTTTTTTGGTTTTGCAAATTCCGAAATGATTCGTAATTAGATATGATGAGGAAAATGCCCTCATGTAAGGATGATTCGATCAAGTTGCAATCATTTTAGAGCGACGCTGATCTAACAAGTTGGGGCTCATCAGAAGTACTGTAACAAATATCTGAAATACTTGTTCGGTTAGAGACCACATGACATAACACTAACTTGTACCGGCTAGAGATCTACACATAAATTGATTACTCTTTTCTGAAGAATGAAGGGTTGAACTAACTAAACTACCCCTATAGTCGGAGGAAGCCACCTGAATTAGCGTTACCGCGGCGGCTACTCCACTATCTACTAGCTGCCAGAACAGGCCATGGTGACTTCGCGGCAACTTATCATCGTCGCTTAAATCATGTAGACGCTAACCTTGAATGCGTCTGTGGACAGGAGACCACTCCTACCCACTTTATTCGTTGTCGAAGGCACGCAAATAAAATACGTAAATCTGGAATGGTATGAATATGGATACCTTCAGAAGACATCTTCTTGGGCATGAATGCTCGATGAATTTTAAAGAATTTGCACGGATTACAGGTTGCTTTAACAGTAAAATGTCTGACTCATCCTCAGCTGGACGCGAGGAGAGTAATTAATTAAACTCCAAAACGCCAAAACGGTGAATGACGGGCGAGAACTTGGTGTGAGAAATGCTAGACTAACCCTAATACTATATCTTTCTTTTCCTTTTCCTTTTCTTTTCTTGCTACGTCTTTCATACACATTTCATGTAAATAGCGGGCGAGAACGAGTAGGGCATGCCTGAGGCCATGATCCCTACCGGCTCTGCCCGTCCTATACCCAAAGTGGACATTATGGCGTATGCCTAGGACCTTAAATCAACTAACTACCCCTATAGGGCGTCAATTCCTACTCTGCACCTCCACGTGGTGGCGCCTGGGAACCCTTTCTCTCGTTAGAAAGGAGCCAAGCAGAAAGGAAATCATCCTACTCTTCAGGATCCCCATTCATTCTCGCGGGAGTCAGTTGGCTTCGTCTCTACATCACAAACCCCTATCACCCTATCACCCTCTCTACGAAGCATCCCCACGACTGTCCCAGGAAGTCAGAGTGAAGGGCTCTGCACTTCCAAATACACAAACCCTAATGAAAATAAGCTGGTGGCGCAAGTGGTCAGGTGCTGGTTGGACTTTCTATGAGTGACAGGTTGGATTCCTGTATGGCTTATTGAGGGGGGACTGCGGCTGCTCGTCGAAAAAGAGTACGGGAGGAATGACTGAGGTTTTCTCCTTAAGTTTTCCCTCAGTCTGTGGCCTTTTGGGTCATAGTGAATACGTTCCCACCCATTCGATCTAATGTAACAAGTATCTAGATGGTTTGTAGGGAGGTATTAGGCACCGGGTGGGCATTGCTGTAGTTTGGAGGACCATGTATTCTAGATGTCTTCCATACGTGTCATGTCAAATGGTCCTCGGCTAGAGCCGACACGATGAAATATAAACTAAACTAAACTAAACTACCCCTATCGAAATACTATTTTTTTGATTGGCTTGCTGCAAAGGATCCTTGTAGACCCTTGCTTTGTTTACATTTGAAACCCATCTAATTAGTAGACCAAACAAAACACAGAAGAACTTGAACATCTTAATCAATATCAAGTAGTTTTATCAACAACAGAGTGTTCAAACGAAGTTAAATAGTCAACAAAACCTTTTTTTTTCTTGATTTTGTTACTCAATGTTGTTCTTTCTGTTCCTAATAATCTAATTAACATTTTCCTCCAAAGATGCTATAAAAGCATGTAAAATGATAAGGCTCAGTACATTCTAGATCTTCTTAACTAATCAATTTGCGAAATTTTATCTACAGTCATCACTTCTCTGGTCATTATTGTATATGTAGCTATTCATGACAATTGAATTTTTTTTTTTTTTGAAGAATACCTTGTATTAGTCGTTATCAGAGCTTCAACGTCTCCACAAAAAGTGTATGAAATGAAGTAAACACGCTACTTCCTGATTGAGTGAAGTTTTGGATCCGAGATTTCCTTTAGTCAAAATATTCTATCTGTTGGCTTGGGAGATGGAATTTTACTTAAAGTCATCAAACTCCCTTCCTCTACGTTCCGAATTCTTTGGGATGTAGAGATCCTCAAGATTTCGGAAGGCAATGGGCAAATATACGTACCAACGATATAGAGGAAAGTGAAGGGCAGAGATCATTGGTCCGAGAATATTTTCCCTAATTGGCTTGCCTTAAACAATCTGGGTTTTCTATTTGATATGCACTTCTCCTTCGTATCCCGAAGTTATGCCAAAAGTGAATTTTTCAATAGGAATAGAAAGTTTATCCACCTACTTCTCCAATTTTATTTTTCTTAGATATCGCAATGAAGAGTGTAGTATTGCCCGTGAAGCACGCTATGGACTTGATCAACTTCAGTTGATGATAGCGTAAGGGTAGAGCTTTTTCTCATAATTCATCATCCTGGTATCGCCGAGCGTTGGAACTTAATTTAACTTGGCAGTCAAATTAATTTCATCGCAGATTTGCTCGCTAATAGCGATCAGCTTTTTAAACACTTGATTTATGAATTCATGTAGTAGTCGCCAGTTTGCCAAATGGATCATAGACTATTATATATCTGCCTGTTTTTGAAGCTTCAATATCGAGCAGCGCAGCCCTCAAAAAGGAACGCTAAATGTGCAACTACAAACTAAAGGTCCTAAACACATCATATTGAGGGGTTGATAGCGGCAATTGGGTTTTCTTAAATTACAATAACAAAATATTTCGTAATCTTTAAGGATTTCTCGATATAATTCAATGTAAAAGGTTTTACTGAAGAAGCAGAATTTAGGTATTTATGGAACGAGACAGAATTGCATTATAAGCAGGCTATTGCTTATAGTGCAATTCTGTCTCGTTGCCGGCCATTTCAAAGTATAATGTTTGTTGTCCTAGCAACGCCGGATAAGCGAAGATATTTTCAGCCAATTTAAAAAATATAGGGTAGGGGTAGTATGATTAGTTCAATTCTAAGTGAATAGTGTATAAGGGTTAGATAATTAGTTGAGCTCGCTCCTAACATATTTATTTCCTTAAAATGATTTCTTGACACACAATCACAACAAGAACTTCGCAATCACCAATACGACATCCTATAATTTTATTCTCACGATTCATCCACACACAATTCATTCACAGTCGGCCGCACAAGTGATGCAAAATTTCCCTGGTCAAACTGCAATTGAGTGTAGATTATGCCAAATAAGGTTTAGCGTGTTCATAAATAACTCCTGTATCTACTCGACTGTTCACAATCACCCCATGATATTACTGTATTGTTGCTATTAACCGATAAATTCGCTGACAGGCGTCTTCATACAATATAGAATCTGCCTATTCCTATCCAGGTAAGAGCAACATGGATAGGTGGATCCATAATGCTTGCTTTTCCCCACCCTGAGCTGTCGCTGAGAGATGGAAATAAGTCCCACGGGTAATGGCTCAATAGCCTGGTGAAAATCCCGCGTGGCGTACACTCGCGTATAGATCAAAAAGTTTTGGGATGTCCAGGGATCATGTAACAATGTATTTTACCTATTAAGACACATATCCGAATATTTTTAGAAGTAAGCGTGATGTTTTGTGGGCTTTCTTAGTGAGAGATCAAGATACTGGGCAACTATTCGATCAACGAGAAGTTAAAATTAAAAAAGAAATACGGAATAGAATAGAATTATTTGCAGTTTAATCTAATATAACTTTTTTGTCAAAGCCTCCATAACAACTATTATCAAAAGAATTGTATGGAAGTGATAGAAAGTTAAGGACGAAGGAAGTCTGCTCAATGCGTCTCCAATTTCTTGATCTGTTTGTACATCACCGGAGATCCCATGAAATTTAACTTCGCTCGGGAAAGTATGGGGGAGTAATAGCGCAGGCTACAAGTTTAAGTAAGACGGAAATTCATCGCAGAAGGGCTCACGAAATTTCTTTAACAACAGTATAACCAGTCTAATATGTTAGAGCATAATTGAAAGATACATAATACATTAACTTTTTTAACCTCTCCCAATTCATGAGTGATTTGTGATATATTTGCATAATTGATCAATATTCATTTCTTTCTGCCGCAACGCTTTTCCCCGTAAAACCCATCATAAATTTCCACAATACAACTTGTTGAAAATAATTTTTTAAAATAAAAGCTTTTAAAATTTATACATGAAAAACAAATTTAAAAAGAATGAAAAGAAGGTATCTCAAATTTTGAGAAAAAGAATGGAATGATAGGAATGAAACCTTCTAGCTGTTATGTTAGTTTGGCAAATTTATTAGTTTTTCATCCTCAAGTAACGTGGAGAAATGCGATCAGACCTGTACCAGTTCTGTTTTGGGTCGTTTAAACAGGTACCAACTGTAACTGCTTTAAAGCCTCGGGATTGTATATTTTGTAACATATAATCAACGAGTTGTTCGCTGGTCTGCTCATGGATATCATGACTAATGGCCAGGAACTCGGAGTCAGCACTTGACTTTCCATTAAAAGCATCTTTGAAAATAGACTTTGATTTTCCGATTTTATCCGGAGAGTCATTAAGATAGTCTTGGGTGTCTAAATCGAAATATGTTATGTGATATCCAAGATCTTTCATATCATCTTCACAACCGGATTCTGCAATTCTATTAGTTAATTTTCTAAATTCTCCGAATCTATTTTATTGATTTAACAGCTAAGAAATGGGACATAACGAACCGGCAGAACAAGAGGAGTAGGGTGGTCTCATATATGTTGGAATAACGCCAAGAATGTTACGAAGAGCCATTTCATTCTTGATCATCTCGTTTTTCCTCTCATTTGAAGAAAGTTTTCCGAGATCAGCGTGTGACCATGTATGTGAAGCAACCTGATGACCGCCGTTATCTAAAGTTATTCTTCAAGTTAGCAAAAATTCGCCTACTCATGTTTAGGATAGAAATCAGATTCAAAACAAATTTTGGGAAGTTATCAAGATATCAACTGATGTCTCAATTGTAAGAAAAATACAAAAAGATTTCCCTTTCATCTTCTGTATTCTTAACTATATCTCTGCAACATGGCATACATCTTAAATGTAACTCAAAGTCAATGCCATGAAGCATAATTAAAGATCAAGTACTCAAGTACTCACACATGCGCCTGATTATGATAAGCTCGGGTTATAGATTAACCAAATACTTAAAGTGCTTACTGAATTAAAGAAGTCCATTGTGTGTTCGTGTCTATTGCTCCCTTGCCTTTCGTTTTTTTAGCATACTCAGTGATCCTAATTGAATAAAGTGGCACAAACCGTTATTGTTGCCAGAAATAAAAAAAGTAGCTTTTGCGTTGTATCGATCCAGTACATCTAATATATGGCTTGTATAAGGACCGGGACCATCATCGAAAGTTAAGGCAACATCTCCAGTATTCACACAATTATATATTCCTTCGGCACCATATTGGACGGAACCCACTTTTTCTCGAGGAATGGAAGTTGTGTTTTTTCCAGATGGTATACGATTCGCATCGCAACCAGGACCATATCTAAACTGACATTCGGGGGAAATACAATAGTCTTGAATTGCTTGAGTTAGAAATTAAGTACCCCATTTATTTCGAAAGGGTTGACCAACCTGGACTGGTTCCGCAAAAGCCAGCCAATGAGCAACATTCATTAGCAGCACAACTACCGATGTTCGGCCCACAAGTGCTTTGAGCTATTGATAAAATGAAGTTGTAACACGAAAGGAAAGTGATTGATGCGAGGGAAAGTCGCATACTGGAACGAAAGGAATGTATGTATAAAAGACGAAAATGTTAACAACTGTAAAAGATTGTTAGTGAGAAAAAGAATATCCAATTCTGCAGCTATTACCCGGTAAGAAATATCGGTATAAATGCACTCCGGGATAAATATAAGCAATATTAGTTAATCTAGGATGATCAATAATCCCTTTAAATGTAGCACTGTCCCCACTGGCTAATTTGTAACAGTCCTGATCATAACCAGATTTCTAGTAATGAGGAAAATTATCTATTCGACAAAAGACGGATAGAGCCAGAAACAGGTCACTTTGTAGCAGGTCAACTGAAATATACCGACATCTACCTCATGGGCATGAGTGAATGTATGCTCCAAAAGAAATTAATATCGATATTTGCGCTGAGCTTCAATACCTAGGAACCCACCATTCTTGCTTCCCTTGTCCTCTACTGATCTTATCTTGTCACTATCCAGGCATAATGTGGAGAGGAAGTGAAGGATTTGAGACAGGGGCTTTTCCTTTTTCCTGATCGACAGAAGATCAACGTTTTTCAAAAGAAACTCTAATGCAAAAAGCAAAATGAGAAAAACAAAAATAACATGTCGATGCAGCAAACTGGAACCGCTTCAGTACTTGGATAGCTTTCCACAAATTCCGTCTTCAAACAAATGCATTTTAGAGCCCCTTGTGTGTTCGGACTTCGTCCAAAATCATAGTCACATGATAAAACATCGTACACGGATCCTAGCTACCAGTCATCCCATGTTCAGCACACTTTTTCTCATATGTTCTGCTAGTTGAAGCTTATTCATATTTTCATACGGAAGCCGTGTTATGCTGTGAAAGGATCAGATAATGAATGATGAATGATGGAACTGTTTGTTTTTCCCATGCCAGATAACTACCAACTTATTACCGATCAAACAAATATAGCAGAACTTGATTTCTGGGCCAATCGAATCCAACATGAGATGTTTAAGCGGGAACTTGAGATGAGCCAAAGGTTTCTGTGAGTCGGAAGATTGTATAACCGAGTATTCCCAATTTACAGACCACTGAAAACATGGTTTGTTTACTAAAAACCCTAAACTTCGGGTTTGTGCATTTTAAATTCATCATGTGACCTGAGCTAAGCTCTCAATTTTCACTTTTTTATCACCACACTCTTCCATGCGCGTTATACAATGAATGAGATATATGTGTATTACATTCATTTTTATCACTTGCAACTTTTCACAATCAACTAGAGATTTGATGTCTAAAATGCTGAGATTTTAAAATGATGCCGGGTCAAACAGCAACTATTTTTTTGTAGAATGGATACTTTTTGTTGAATTCATGATGTTATTCTCGGAACTATTTCTATCTCTGGGTATGTTGTATGTTAATATTTTAACTGGTACTTTTCGAAATAGGGTAAGCTCTGGGCGCTTTCCGCAAGCACAATTACATTATCAATGCTAAAAACAACAATAATGGTCGAATCTTCCCTGAGGATCAAACATGACTTTCTTCATCTATACAACAAGCCAAGATTGGGATTGGTTGTCTCAGTCCCTACTTCTCTTGTGGTATCTAATTCTTTTTTAGTTCTTTCATTGAATTTTATTGGATTAAGTGCGTCGAGTGATTTGGGGAAGTGCTTGGTGTTTCAGTTGCTAAAATCTTAAGAACTTTCAAGTAAAAGATAGTTTTTTTCCTGTCTATAGACCTTGTAAAGCATCAGGCTTGATAAGTCACGTGAGACATATGTGCACAGACTTGTTCTGGCAAGTTAAGGGAGGAGATCCCCATCCCTTGCCCAATATAGCTAGCTTACTTACTTAGGCTTAGACTGACTAATAACGTTATCTGTTTCCGGCAGTGGGCCGAGCGGGAATTCCGTCATTCTCCAGCAAAAAAGTTAGTTCCCCGTAATCTCTAATGACGAATTTGACTTTGGTTCTGTAAGCCTAGCGCTCCGTTTCAAAAAGAGCATTTCAATTACAGTTGTGACATGTAACAGGAATTCAAAAAAATATAGAGATTGCGATGAAGGTTAAGACTGCTGAAAGTTAGGAAGTCTTGTTTTACATTTTGCATTCTGTATGAGTTCGTACTGTGACATGTTCTGTATGAAACAAACAGAAAGGTAGGTCCTCGAACAGAAACACATCTTCTCGCAGCCTCCTTTTGAAGACCCGAAGTTGGTTGGACTACAGTTAGCGGTTAGCGCCCCCCAATTTCCTGCTAGAAATCTACAACACGACAACCTTAAATCGCACAAATATTCTGAAGAGTGCATTCTTTTTAAGAATTTGTTATTAACAAAAAGCCCCCTACAAGTCAAGTCATAAAAACGTTGTAAACATGATTTCTGTACCCTGTTTAAATAAAGCGGGTCAGAATTATATATATGTAAATATATATTTTTTTATAACATTTTGCCAAGACCGCTCTAACGCACGTAGTTTTTCTTCAATTGGAAAAAAATAAAAAGAAATTTCAGTTGGAAACTAATAGAGACGCTAATATTGAATATTGTCAACTTTGATTATTTTCTAACTCTATAGAAAATGAGTTGAAATGTAATCGGTTTTTCGGCAAGGAAAAGATGATGCGTTTGGGCGACGCCAAGCGTAAATGAAATTTTAGTGCCGTCATCATGGGGTGCAGAAAACAGGGGAAATGCCGTAGTTACATAGCCACGGTCTTGGAAGTCGAGGAGTAGTACTGTCAGTGGCGCATGGCATTGCATATCAATGAACACACACACATTTATTCCTCCTGCATGGAATAAACAGAGTTTTCCACCGCTCTCCCCCGGCTAAATGCGAATGCTCCGAAGTAGCTAGCTGAGCTGAGCTGAGCTGAGCTGAGCTGAGCTGAGTTGTGAATTGCATTTCGAGCAGGGAATCTTCGGTGCTAAATTGTGTTTGAAGCGGGCCTGCCTTACATGGAGATTTTAGCCCTGAAAAAGCATATTATTATGAGCCGCTTCAAATATGCAGTTATTCAATTCAAAAAAATTCAATGCTTGTGCGGTACAGGGATACTTGCGGTAAAAGACAGATCCGTTCTGACGGGAAGCAAGCAATCTTCATCCCACTAGCCTAGTCTAGCTTTTTGCTCTAGGGTTATCTAATTAGGGAAGTAGACCAAATAATATAGGGATTAGAATGGGTCAGTACCAGGCTTACACGTAGATGATTGGCTATAGTAGGGATGTCTCACGCTAAAATCCTGTACCGTCTATTCAGGCCAATGATATTACGTTATTCAACAACTTCGGACGCACGGCAAAGGGTTTCTGTCCTGCACTGTACGACAGTGTATCATGGATCATGGGGGTGATTGTGAACCGTCGAGCAGAGACAGGGGCTACTTATGAGCCCGCTAAACCTAACTTGGCATAATTAACACTCAACTGGAGTTTATATATGGTAATTTTACTTGCGGCTCGACCTACACACTCTGTTAAGTGCGTTCAAATCGAGCTTGAATTAGTTGCATTTTCATATAACTATCAAACAGCAAATTCTGATCAAATTCTATCAAAAATCTAACAGTTAATCTTCTGTTAGCCTACCATCCATCCTCTTCTTTAACGTCCAGACGCCTGTCGTGCATGCTTTCAATGAGCTTTATGGGCTCTTGAATACCCACAGAATCACAGCCGGATGACGTTCAAATTTCCTCGATTTTCCAATTCGTACTGGATGACCTTTTCATTCACGTCCAAGCAATGAAAAGGCCCAGATGCTTGCTAGCGCTAGGTTGCCCATCTTATGATTATGAGGAGGTGACTTCTCAAAGTTCCCAGCTTAATCAATGTCATCTAAGAGAGCTAATCGTGGGCTCCCGCCGACTTGAGCCTATTTGTGTGTCACATTTTCGCAATGAAGTGAATACCCAACATGTCTTGGGGAAATTCCTAGTTGAAATGCAATATTTGATTGATTCAGAGCACCTTGGTAAAGTGCTTTGATCTATAGAAAAGAAATAAGTATCTAATGTTTAATATTTAATAAATTATCTTAAAATATTGTCTTCCGGAGCGCACATGTCTTTGTTCAAGCGTTTAGACACGGGTGAAGAAGGCGGCGACTGTTAGTGAATTGTGTACGGAGGAATCGTGAGAATAAAATTATAGGTCAAAGATATCTATGGCGTTTGTGTTGATGATTGCGAAGTTCTTTCTGTGGTTGTGTGTCGAGAAATTATGGTGAGGTGAAATGTTTGGTAACAAGGGGAAAACGAGAGTCTCATATCCAGACTTCCCGTTATTTGAGACCAGCATAATCCTTAAAGCGAGGCTTTGTCCTTAAAACAGGTTATGAACGTCAAGTTTAAGACTCTTATTTCCATCTCATCGTTTTGATCCGCAACCCCCTCTGCCTCATTAAATCCACGAAAGGAATCATCGTGAAGTCACAAACAAGATATAACTGTCTCTGTTGCCAAATCATCAAAGGGCTGTGACCTTTAGAATCGCTCAATTCATACGAATTTATGATTTATACCGTATTTCGTTGATAGTTGAGTAGAAATAGGATTGTTTTTACCAACGGATAATTTTCAGCAGTGAACAAAACAAGAGAACATACCGTTATCTCTGTAAATACTGACTAGAGTGCTAATTCAAGAATGAAAATAGAGAAACAAGAACATTGTTTCCGTCAAACCTAGGTGTGTGTCTTCTACGAAAATAAATTTTATCTTCAGAAACGCATTACTAATTTCATCGAAGAGAAATTATCTGTATGAATTTCCGGAGTTACCTTAGCTCTTGTTGTGCCGATGATGGATTGGACCAAAATAGCTCTTCATCCTACAATGAATTCTCGCTGTTTACAATTACTACATTATCACGCTATTTCCTAATGTGGGAGCTTAGGTACCCATACGCAAGAAGTGTCGGTATAAAGAAAAAAAATCCGGACAACGAAATATTAGGAGATACAAATATATGTACGCGCCTCGTGTGACTCGGCTCGAATCTCTAGATGATTGTCAGTGCTCCCCCGAGAAGAATTAGATCCCGTAGCCTATCGAAACATGGCAGCCCCAAAAGCTGTTTGGACCGCTTCCTTACATGGTAGAATCTTATTAATAATTATCACAGCATTCATGGCCTGTTTTAATGATTTTCCCAGTAGACCTATTGGATATCGGAAAAATTCTCAGTTAACTTGTTCAAATAAAGGTGTTTGATTTGAGTAGAGTGAGTGTTCGCTACTTTCCATCTTCGAGATGCTAGATGCTGCACTATTGAAAAATAAATAGTAGCTAGAAAAAAGCCATTTAAGTCATATCGAATTCTGAAGCTAATTATGCAACTTCGAATGGTTTCTGTCGGAATACTATCTATTTTTCTGTACTTTTGAGCCAGAAGCTTCGCTAACACCAAACCGTCGGCGAATTTAAGCATAGACAATCCTTATTTATATGTCACATTCAAATCCCATTTCTGTCAATTGGGAACACAATTCGAGAGCATTCAAGAGTGCTCTGTTTCTATCAGTCACAATCAGTTCAGGAAACTCGATTTCTTTCAGTGTAAAGAGTTGAAGTAGCTGTAGAATCCAAATCTTTGACTCCATGCATTGATTGGCCCCCCCAAAAAAAGGCTATTTGGATGGTGGATTAGTCAATCCCGTAAAACTATAAATGATTGAGCAGAGGTTTGCAATATCTAGTTGTTTTATCAATTAGTTTCCATAAAACTACGGATATCCAAAAGAGATCTGTAATACTTATTCTCTTTAGTATTTTATTTTTATTTGGAAGTTGGTACATGTGAAATCATACATGAACATAGTATGCAAAAATTTGCTTTAAAACTAGATAATTTAAAGTCTATTAATGTCAAGTTTTAGTCAAATACATTTGTTACCTTTGACTAGCCATTTCGTCTTACAAATACCATCGTCACGTCGGCGAGATTATTTGTCATTCCGCATTCGAAGTGAGTTTGAGTTAAGCCTGATGGAACCTCAGGTCTGGATGTGTCAGTTGTTGAAATTTTCTTTTATCTTGCATCAGATTAACGTTTTGAACTCGTTGATCCTCTTGAAAATCCATTTCTGACCAAACTTCCGGTTAAAAGAAAAAAAAAGAAAGTGTGAAAAAAATCGTGCATCGGAATGATAATTAAGTGCGAAAATTGCCTTGGGTATAGATTTAGAGTTTCCTTGTAATATAACTTGTTAAGTTCGCATATCGCAACTCGATCGTGAGAGCTAACCAACTACCACTACTCTATGAAGAGGTGATGACCTAATCTATAGTTAGTCCCGTGACGAACCGTAAAATAGTTGAAGAAGTTTAATTTTTCACTCTGCAATTCTGTACAAAGACAAGGATTAAAGTCGCGCTAGATAGGGTAATACAGATTTTTACAGGGCTATTTTCGCGCTAATTTGCCGCTCTGAGTGCAAGATTAGTTCAAAGCTTTCTTTTTAGCGTATTTACTTGTTTCACGGCTCGACATAGAACCAAGTACGAAGATACAAACATACTGAATACTACTACGTTACAACTCGTAGACGACAACAATCCATCATGAATAAAAAAATACTGATCAACACCCATACAGATAGAGATTACCAAAATTTTCCATATTAATCCATAAACCTTATAATCTTCGCTAATTAATGCATGCACGTCAGACAGAATACTGATGCTGATAAAATATCGATCAGATGTAACGTTAAAAATGATGCCATCGACAAAATGAGAAGTGCTCTAAAATTTTCAGGAAAGATAGCCAACCACCTCGGGAAATCATGAAATTTACCTTCAATTACAATAATTTTGAGTCATTTCATCATTTACAATTTCTCGAAATTCAGGTTGCAAGATTTTAGCGTTTTCAACTCTCAGGAAGAATATGACGATTCCTTCTCTATTGCAGATTCAGCTACTGCTGAGACTTTTTTGTACATTTTTCTTGCATCTCTAGGTAAATAACTTAGAGAAATAAGCCCTTTGCCAACTCTAGTGGCTTTAAGCATTCATGCAGAAATGCAAGAAACATTCTCTTACCCCCAACCATTTATCATCTAACAATTTATAGAGAAAAGCTCCTTTCTATCAGATGCTTGATTTCTGAGCCATCTAGTCGAGGGATTCACTTTAAAAATGTGGGAAATGAGCTGCGATTCATCTAGAGAAAGTAGAGGAGCTGAAAAATTAGCTCCTTAGTAATCCTCGAAATCGTCTCGTTCTTCTCCGACTAATACCATAACTAGCTCCCGAACTGAAAGTTGACCAGTTTGGAATGGAAGTCATTCGGACTGCGTTTAACTCTTGTGGATATGAGCGCAGGATATCCAAGAGAAACAGATTTTCAGATACATTCGAACATGGACATATGCGTATTAAATTTGCATAAGACGCTACTAGAATTTGGCATGCTCTTTGGGGAATGAGGAGCTTAAAGATGGTAAAGTCTTAACGGAATAGCGATGGTCACTGTAGTGCCGTGGATAAAGCGGTGTTGATTGATGTAAAAGCTAACAAAAACTCCGGTTTGGGCCCTGTTATCGCGACCTTTGATCACATTACCAAGCCCCTGTGTATTACCATACTGTGGACATCGAAACCTTCGGTATTTTATTTCCAGTGTGGAGGTATGCTGTCGAGACCTTCGGTCGCTCCATCATGCCTTTTTGTAGAGCCTCACATTGTGTACAACTGCGTTTATATACATAAAAGAAAAGTGGATGGTGATCTCATCTGAAAATGATATTCTCAAAAGGAATGCACTCGTCTTGACTGATCTAGCTTGCTCAGATTGACATTGGTCTAGTCCATTCGTAGAAATTGCCAATTATCTGCTCCCAGTCTACCACAAATCGGCTCTAGCACGTAAGATTTACACTTTATAGGTTAACGCGAAGATGAATTAGATTTCGAAAGCAAATATATTATTAGAGATTATAAAGCTCATAGCACTTCACAGTTTATTGTCTTTCTTCAACATTTAAAATCTTTGAGCCAAATTCATATGCGCTGATTGGACTAAATTTAATTTAAGTCAATCAGCGGTGCTTACCTCTTTTTAGTTTGTATCTCAGCTAGTATTTCATCTTATCTCATGGCAACTAAGAGTTTCCGCGACAAGAGCTTGGATTTGTATATCTTTAACATCAGATATGTGGAAAGCTTGAATGTGAGAAATATTCTTAGTGAAGCGATGTAAATATTAAATTTTGATTTGGCATGAGAATTGATTCTAACCGAAGTCTTCAAGGTAGTAAGCGAGATTGAGATATGTTGACAGAAACTTAAATAGGGCGTACAAGTTAAGTAATTGAAAATTACCAATTTCCGACTTTCAGAGTTCACATTCCATAGAGTGGTTTATTTCCATCTAGAAGCAGTAAAGCTTGGTTATCATCTGTATCTCTTCGGAGAAGCTTGACAAAATATTTAGGATGAATACCACTCGATACATCTGATTGATAGACATCAGAGGAAAATGTAAAAGTAAAGATGATTTTATTGATTTTATTATATCTATCTAACTGATGATTTAACTACATAATATAAATAAAGATATGGTTGAGTTCCCCTTCAGGGCTGACTAGCCTACAAACTCTCAGAACTCAACAACAGCTAAGAGTCACATGACAAGCTTTTATGGATGACTCTTAACACGACCCTTCAGCTTCAAAGTTAGACTCTTATATTATCTGAATTGATTAGATTCCATTCTATTTGAAATTCTTCTATGTGTAGCATATCAACAAATCTTTTATGGTTAGCCGTGGAGAGAGGTTTAGTAAGGCCATCGGCTGTCATTTCTTTTGTAGGAATATATTTAACATCTACAGAGCCATTTTTAATTTGTTTCCTTAGGAAATGATGCTTAATGTCGATGTGTTTGGTGCGCTGATGTAATTCGGGGTTAGCTGCAAGTGCCAGAGAGCTCTGACTGTCAGGGTAAAGCCTGGTTTTCACTACATCAATTCCTCGATACTGCATTTCTCTCATGAGCTGTTGTATCCACAATAATCCCTTCACGCAGGCTCCTAACGCGTAGTACTCTGCTTCTGTTGAAGAGAGTGAAATATTGCTCTGACGCTTCGTTGATGCAGACACTATGCCACCAGCTAAGAAAAACAAGTTTCCACTAGTGCTAACTCTCGTGTCGCGGCAACCTCCCCAGTCGGAATTGCACTAACAATGTAACTTGCTTGGTTTGGGTTCTAATTTCCTATCATACACGACACAAAGATTAGTTGTATCTGCAAGATACTAAATGACTCGATTTGCTGCTTTTAGATTTTGAGGGGAAGGATTGACTAGGAATCTAGACAAACTTGAGCATTGATAGACGATTTCTGGTCTAGTATGAACTGCTGGATACAGCAATGACCCAATCTTAGATTGGTATTCAGATATTTCTTGAGGATTGGCTTTCCCTTCGAACTTCACCATATGAATTCCACTGCCAGCAGCAGAAGGGCAGTCTGCCGTACAGCTATTATCGAGACTATAGCGTTCTAGAATTTGTCTAACATATGCGTCTTGACAAAGATATATTCGTTTAGAGGGACGGCCCCTAATAATTCGTACGCCGAGAAAGTAATTGGCGGTACTAAGATCTTCAAGATCAAATTTAGATCGTAGTTTGACTTTAAGATCATCAATTTTAATACGACTTTTTCCAACTAGCAGAAAGTCATCAACATAAGTAACAAGAATGATCCCGGAACTCTTCTGATAGTATATGCAATTATCTGATCCTAGGGGCTGGAAGCCAATTTCGGATAGTTTAAGTTGCAAATGACTTTGCCATAGCCTAGGTGCTTGTTTCAAGCCATAGAGGGCTTTTTGAAGTTTGCATACTGGATCATTAAACTTGTCAATACCAGGTGCATTCCACATTGGTGGTAACTCTACAAATATGTCACCATCTGTACTACTATTCAAGAAAGCGGTGGTTGCATCCATTTGGTCAATTTCGAGGTCAAAAATAGCAGCAATAGCTATTACAATTTTCCATGATGTGCTGCGGCATACACCAGCATAGGTCTGGGTGCAATCCTGTCCATATATCTGCTCAAATCCTCGGACTACCCAACGTACTTTCCTCTCGAGTATATTGCCATCCTTGTTTCTCTTGGTTTTCATGACTACTTTGCCGGACAGAACTTTGCTTCGATCAATAGTTATCAATGTCTTATTTTTCTTCTGAGAGCCATATTCTTTTCTGAATGCTTGTCGCCACTCGATTTCATCCGAACCATTGAGTGCTTCAGAAATAGTTTTTGGGGTCTTG
>PEDP01000837.1:0-16890 GCA_002918395.1 Erysiphe pulchra | reverse complement strand
TAACGTTTGTAATAAGATAATGATTCTGACCCCATCACAATGGCCTGGATTCTCTTGGAGAATATCTATTTCTCAAGGCTTCCGCCTTTATATTGTTAATAATCTCCCTTTTCCATCTTCTAGTAATTTCAATGAATCCACTTGTTAACTATCATCCTGGCTCGATCCTAGGGGCACTTTGATTTTTAACACTCGTCATGCAGTCTCTAGCCCATTCGATCCATGGATCAATTGTTTTAAGTCATGACTGAAGGTTTTTTTTAACATGATAAAATAAGGTTTTACTATCATCGAGCTAGATTAATTAATAGTAATCAAATGTTTCATCTCTATGTAGATCTCATGAATAGACTCAATTCCAAACATTACCAGTATTGATTCTTGTAGAGGTCGACAAACAAGACATCAAATCTAACCGATTCCGTCTCATACTGCCAATATTCCTAGACTTCCAGTTTTGGTCTTTCGCGGGGTCAATTAAAATAGGAGGTAAGTATCCGGTACTTTTTTGAAAAAGAAGATATGGGATAATGACTTCGGTCAAATTCGACGCGTATATCTTATTGCAAGTATTGAGCTTAAATTAAAACAAGCAGTAATAAATGAGGGATACTTGGTATCAACACGACAGAGCATTGTGCTTGAGCTTACTTGGCTAATATCTATTATCGCCGAGTTAGGCACTCAACTGGCCTCTTCATTTTCTAGACTTATACTTGATTAAGCACGTCTGGGCTATGATGAAGATATGCATCCTAAGTTATTACTCTCTATTGAGTTACGAATCTAGGAGAGAGATATCTATTAAACTTCATCGGAAAATACAGGAGGTCTGGGATGCAGTACTTGATTCTGATCTGTTTGCACGATTGTTGCAAAGATATGATTGATGTTGAAGGAGACCCAACCAAGTACTAGTTCGTATCTCCGCTTTCCGTCTCATCTCAGCTGTGTATAGATATGATCTTTGCCAAAATAGCAAAATAAATTTAGTGTTATTTTTTGTCTAGATTAATTTGAAAATATTGAAATTTACATGTATTCAATCTCTGAAAATCGGAGTTCCCAAACGCAGACACTTTCTGATAAGACCAAGAGGAAGTGAAGATGTAGGAATTAAGTATGGGCTGAAGACTAATCACTTTGTGATCTAACAAAATATTTTCATGCCTCTGTAGGATACTTTATAATATGTCCATGGCCATTCTCTTGTTCTGGAAAGTAAATAGCGCATCTAATTTTTCCATAGCGAATGGTAAAAGATTCAGTAGAATCAATCAACATTGTTTTAACTATATAGACTCCAACTTTCAATTTTTCTTAGGAGAGTGTATCAACGGAATTAGGGTTACCGTTGACAAAGAAATTCTACTTAGAAGTAGAAGACTTGATAAACAGATTTTGTTTTAAACCAAGAAAATTTCAAGTCTATTAATGTTCAAGTCTTTGCACTTAGCAGAGGATAATTAAGAAGTTTGTCGTAAATCTTTAATTTCCTTCAGTAGCTATTTTGCTTTGCAAATGTCATCATCAATCGTTGACGAAATTGTTCGTCATTATCATTTTGCGTTGTAAGTGATTTTTAAACTTGTTAAAATTTAGGTCTGGATGTAAAAAGTTGGCGTCATCATACTAACGTTTAGGAATTTTTGATCCTCTTCAGACATCATAAGCTTCCTGATTCGGAAAAAACAAAGTCGTAAATTATTAGTGAACCAGAAAGTTACTGACTCAAGCCGTAAGTTAGGTTAATTGTTATAACTCAGGTATGATCAGCATGTTTAGCTGGTTTAGATATCTTTGACTGCGGAAGATTATGAGGGAGCAAAGATGATGATAAGGTTGAGATAGATATGTATTTGTTTCTAATGTATAATGATATGATTATATTATTGTGAGTTGCTACTTCTTTATAGTGAATAATTACTAGCCTTTAAATAAACACCTCAAATCCCTTATTCATTACCAGAATATTCTATACGGTCTCTTCTACTGATTCCATATACTTCCATCTATCTCTAGCCATGGCTAAGAGATACTTACACTACCCCGATATAACAATCTGATCTACTTGCACATCGTAATAATGATTATGCCCTTGTACCATGTTCCATACAGCGATATTTTGGGATTAGTAATATAATGTCCGTGCGTGAGCTCCACATCACAACATAAATACGCTAAAAAATGCGTGGTTCAAAAAATCTAATCGTACACTCAGAATGGGGGTAATTTAGGGCAAAAATAGCCCGGTAGAAATCTGCATTTTCCTGTCTAACACAATTTCAATTCTTGTCTTTGAGCAGAATTGCAGGGTAAAAATTATTTCTTTGTACTTGTTTTACGGCTTGAAATAGTAGAGTATTTAGTCTATATTTCCTTGGTAAACCTCGGCATCGAAAGTGCAAGTCTACAAAATCTCGCTAACGAGGTCTATGTCATCAAGGGTTCTGGTTTCTTATGTAATGCGATTGCCTACGCATTGAATTGTATTAAGTGATAGTACAAAAATGACTGATTCTGTAAATGATACTCTCAAAAGTCTTGAACACATTCAAGGTCAGCAAGAATTGACAATAATCAAACTCAGCGAACCATTTTCCGAATTACTCAACGAGCACGCCTCTAAACAAAAGGTTTCCGATGATGTGTCAACAGAATTGTTTGACGGACCAACTCCAGCAACCTTAGAGACAGATCTCGTCCACTACAAAGTGAGTTCAGAGCAATAAGAATAAAAGTTTTTTGTGTTTTCTTAATATTTTTATTTATTTCTATCGCGTTAATTAAGGAACTGTTTGCAAAACTCCGTTTCTCTTATCTCGAACAAGTGACCAAAGAAAAGTTTATACGCGCAATTGTTGGTGACCCACCGCTGGTTGTTGAACACCAAGAAAATGTTGAATTAGAAGAGTCACTGGCCGAAAAAAAAGTCGCTTTAAAATCACTGAAGACAGAGGTGGCAGAATTAGTGATAGAATTAGAGAAAAAGGGACGAGAATTATATCAAAAACACCATCAAATTCAACTTCAGACAGCAACATTAAAGACGCTTCCTGTAAAGATACAATCGCTTGAAGATGTTATTAAATCATTAAGAGATTTGCAAAATGTAGGATCAAATCCGAACTTACTTCTTCCCCTTGATAAAGCTCTCGAGCTTATCGAGCAGCGGGAGAAGGAAACAGCTGAGCTAGATCGGCAAACACGTCAACTACAAGATGTTATGGTCCCAAGAATGACTAAGCAATTAGAAAGACTTGAAACTGAAATACAATCCTTGGAGGCAAAAAGTTTGAGCTGTGCTGCATCTGCGAGAGAGGCTAAGAAAAGGAAAGAAAATAAACTCGACGGTGAGTATGATTTAGAGGAAAGAGGTAGGTGGTGGACTGCCGTTGAGAATGGACTTAAGGGAATCTTTAGTATTGAAACGCAGGAATATCTAGGAAGATGACGTGTTTTACAACCAAGTGGCACTTTTTTAACCATTTTTCTTAAAAAACTTTAATTTAAATGCATTATTGCTCCATCATAAACTCTGAATTATCTTCAAAGAGAAGGTAGACTTAGTCTAACTGTCCATAGCATTATGGGATGGATCTGATTTTGTGTAGCTGTGCTAGCTCAGATCAGCACAGCCTTGTCAAATTTTTTATCGCTACGCGATATCGGATATTACGTATCACTCTCTCGATTCTGGGAAGGAGAAATACAAACTGAAGTCAGAATCTTCATGGAGAGAGAGAGAGAGAGAGAGAGAGAAAGGAGAACTGATTGTAGCAAGATAGATATATTTGGTGGCCCTCACCCCATCGATAGCATAGCAATGGAAAAATACTAATGGTTTTTTCCGTTTTACTCAATAAGTCAAGGTAGGTTACAGTTGGCGGTACGTAGTAACATGAATCTACTCAAAATCGGCTCGGGATTACGGCCTGAAGCAAGCTGCAGTGCGCAAGCGTCCATTTCCCTAGTGCCCGAGCTTCTTTCATATCAGCTTGTTTGGCATGCTGTTGGCAAAGAGAAAACTTGGCTTCGAATGACTCACATTAAGCTTCGACGAGCAGTGACAGAGGTTGAATGTTTGACATAGTTATAGAAATTTTTTTAGATGGAAAATCTATTATAAATAGAGTTCTTTTATAAAAAATATAGTATTAATAAATTTTGTAGTTATGATGAGAGTGTCAGTGCTGTTGGTATCATCATAAGTTCACAATATTAATTCTTTATTTTGTTGACTAGGTAACATAAAAAGGATTCATATGTTTATCATTTTAACAGGGTCCTTTTGAAAATGAGGTAAAATTGATATTCTCTTTATAGTATTTTGGGTTAGGCTAGCCCTACCGCCTACGCTTTGGGAAAAGATCCACCAAAGAGGGCGATGCACAATGCAGAGGAGATACAGGGGGCTATCGGCATTACTTACTACTTCCAAAATCTCTTATAAAGTGCGATACGATTAAACGTTTTTTCAAAAAAAAGATCCTTTTGTCAAGCGCATCATCATACAACAAATTATAATGCTAGCAAAACAAAAACACTCAGAATTATTAGTCACTTCGCTCACTCATTAGGTCAAATCTCCCTCCCCGTCCCCCTTTCCATCTCCAACCCTAAGGGAGGAGGGATGTCGTTGACAAGGACGCTACTATCAACCACCTCTGCCGCTACTACCAGGAATCGTGACGCCACGCTCATGTTCCAAGCAATAGCATGCGCCCTTGATGACGCCTTAGACGAAAATACTACCCTGTTATCTCAAAATCTTCAAAAACATTTTAAAGATTTTATTGCAGACTTCAGCTCCGTAGCACAGAGACACTTTGAGTGTCATGTAAGAGGCACTCAAAAACCTCATAAGCCATTCTCTTTGGCCAACGCTACCCAAACTACTATCAGTAATCTCTTAAAGTAAAGGAATGTGATTGGAAATCAATCTAACCCTAATAAAGCTTATGATAGTGTTGCCATAACTCCCTTTATGAAACAGCACACTAGGTAGCAACCGAAAACAGCAATAACTTATGCGCAAAATAAATCGAAAACACCTCTGACAAGTAAACCAGAAAGCAACCGTCTATTGGTTAGAATTAGCCCTAGACACCCATGTCTAAGCTCTCCCCCATATCCCATAACACTGGAACTTGACGCTTTCTTAAAACAAAAGCTGGTTAAGGGGATTCAAAATATCAAAAGTGGATTCGCTATCTGCCTAGTATCTTTAGAAGCACAAGAAAAATTAGTCTTTCGATTGGGAGAAATTGAAGCCTCTCTATCTACTAGAGGTCAATGCAAAGTTGAAAAACATGTTGCTTACCGATTGTCTTGCGTACCCTGCAACTATACCATCCTTACTGGGAAAACGTAAAAACGAAAGGAATAACTGCATCAGTTGTATCAGAAGCTTGGACTGATCAACAAATATTCCCCCAATAAATGTACTGGAATCTCGGGGTTCCGCAAATACTGAACATTTTTCTCCCTTGAAATGCCGGATTATCCTTTACTCTGAAAGCTCAATTCTATCTAGAGTCCTCCCACTATTTGGAGCCCGAGTTCCAGCCATAAATTTTGCCTCAAAGATTAACAACATCTCAGTTTGGCAAATGTTTGGTTGGCACGATGAACGAGCATGCTCTCGTTTACCTCGATATAGAATTTGTGCATCAACAAATCATGTTGAAAGTGGACATACTTCCTGCGATCCTAACAGGGGTCATGTTTGCCTTCCAAAATGCGCAAACTGACATGGTCTTCATACAGCTGACTCGCTCGAATGCCTGATCCGTCTAAACAGGGATAATGAGCTTCCTTCGAAAGTGCAAATTTCTGAGATCAGGAAGGCTGCAGCTGCAGTAAGACATCGCTGGAGGGCGGCCTATTGTGGAAATATCGAGGGTCATTCTAAGACAGCCACTCAAGACATTTATGATCTATTCTCCGACTCTCCCTCAACCTCATATAGAAGATTTGCAGCCCTAGCTATAGAAAGCTCCCATGTTAACTCAAAATTTATGAATGAGGACTAATATATCACAAATTAGGATAATCTCAGTTAACATTGGTCTTTCTTCTGTACATCAAATTGCTCTTTAAATTACGTACACTACAAATATAGATTTCTCGCTAGTATAAGAACCATACATCTCCAGATTTACTGAACGGAGAACCACTTGTAACCATCCTTCTTTTGAATGCTTTGCTCCACTTGATGACTGGTCTATTAGACCTCGATTCTTAACTTACACAAGAACAAATAACAATCTAGTTTTCACTCAGTACCGCCCCAACCATGCCTCGGAATATGGGATGGGAGATGTTCAATATCTTACTATCCAGGGTCCCAATAGGCACCCAATACAGATAGTAAATATTTATAATACTCCCCCCTGGAGCTATTAATCCAGGCGCTGGAGTTTCTTTTCTTCTCTCACTTACAGATAATTATTTCCCGTCTCAAATGAGCCTGGCAGGAGACCTCAATCCCCATCATCCAAACTGGAACCCGTTATACCAAGGTTCACCCTCAATACAGTCAGAAGATTGATCCGCTGGCTTGAAAATACTTTTCCTTTTATCTGAAGTTGACGTACTCACTTATAACTATGGAAACGTCTTAGACCTTTGCTTTGCTTCGACTGCTTTAATAGTAGGAGAAGCTACCGTAGCAGACCAACCATATTTAGATGTCAGTTCGGATCATCAACCCTTACTTATCACTTTACCTTACCAAATGACAAGGAGTTCGTCCACTCAAAAACTTAAATTTTCAATTATCTATCTTGAAACATTTCTCTCATTACTCCAAACTCAATTGGCTACATTGACCTTGTCTGCTGAGAAATCAGGTCCAACTCTCGATAAAAGAGCAGAGGAGCTCACTCAAATCCTTCTTGGTTGCTTTGCAGGGTCAGCAAAACGATCTCTTCCACACAACAAGGGACAACTATGGTGGATTCAAGAATGTAGAGAAGCATTACACACTCTAAATACATTTTCATTCCTTAAGTCCTACTTTAAGTTAGTACCATTGCACTTTTTCTTAACTTATTACTGTAACAGGTTATGAGTCCGGCGCTCTCCTGTGACCAATATCAGAGGTGCTTATAAGAAACTCGTAACATGGATAATGATAAAAGCATCGTAATCCTTGAGAATGGTGTCTCTTTTACCCAATGGAGAGCAGTACTACAAGCCAAACTGGCTCGCAGAAACCTGCTCGGGCACGTTTTCCATAATATTACAGGGATAAGACGTGCAACCATGCCTCAAGAACCAAGTCTACCTAATCCAAACTTGATGAACACTGAAGAAATAAACGCGCAGTACGTACAACAATTGAAGCAGTGGATACTTGATGAAATTGAAGCAAAAAATATCATAATATCTCGACTTACTTATGCCCAATGTCCTCACTCTTGCGAACATATGAGTGCTAAGTAGTTATACGACAATATCGCTGGTACGAAACAGGAGACAACGAAAGCACCATACGTCGCAGCATTAGAATCCTTCTTGCAGGTAAGGTTTAAGAGCAGAGCTGATGAGTATATCGACACATTTCTTGCAGCACTTCAAAGTTTAAACAATGATGCATTTAAAAGTGCAAACGATAACGAAAATGTCCACTCTGTAAATACGGGACTCACAGCTACAATTTTCGTCCTGAGAACCAAAAATGTGGACTGGCTCGCAACTTGGCGAGAAAAAAAGTGCACGACGCAAAAAATCAGTTCAATTCTCTGCAATCCATGATATCCTCACTACGAGCATCGGCAGGGAACTGAGCACAGCATACCATTATGGTATACGCTGCAACCGGTAACCGCAATAAGTCAACCTATTCCACAGGTTGAGTGGGAGCATCAACCACACCCATTAGAGAATATCACTACTATACATCAACCAATGTCATCAGAAGATATTACCCCTGAATCATCTCAATCACAAGATATTATCAACGATCTAATTTCACATGGAACTTCCCCTATACTCACTCATCCAAGCACAACCGAAAGTAATTCACTGCTGCCAAGAGAGGCTCGAAATCCCTCACAGCCAGCATCAATAATAGATGAGTTTTCAATTGCAGAGTCAACAGCACCTTCGTCACCTGCATAGCCAACACAGCTTCAGCTACCCTACCCGTTACCAAACGATGAACAAATACAACTCCAAGACGAAGAAGTACTTCCTTATCAGCTAGACACATACCACCAGCAAGAGAAATCCAACATTAAGAATGATACAACAGATATATCAACATCAGTGAACAGCCAATATCTCAGGGGGGCAATGTCTAGAAGAAATAGAATCGGATATAAATGATGAACCTTGTAAAGCTTTGAAGAGGTAATATTACATTCATCTAACTTAAAGTCTAAGATACAGAAAGAGAGAGAAGATACCCGTCGAGGGTTGAGATTTAACAAAGTACAAAAGCGTAGATCACTAGCTACGCGAAATTACAATCTGATTATATCACGTGACATTCATTGTAAGTTGAACTATCAATTAGTTCTTCCATATGTTTGTTTTCCACGGGTATTCTATCAGGGTTACGCCGTGTTACTACCTTATTAGAATCAGGAAGTCCTGGGGGCTTGACAAACCTCTTGACTTCCTCATGACAGGTTGGGAACCTCCACCTCCCCTTTGTCACGGCACGGCGTGGTGTGGCCTGTGCATCATGCATACACCCACTTACCACTTCTCGTTGCCTAAGGAACCTGAACTGTTTACTGTCTACTATTTACATTGTTTCAGTCTATGCCTAAAGCATAGACTTTTTATTTATCTATATAAACCTTCGTAGAATATTGTTTACTCTTTAGTTAGTTTTGAATCACACTAGTACACTGAAACTAGTAGCTCTGTCTCTAATTATTCTCCTGTATCGTGACACCCTTGCAGGTCAGAAACGTTCACATTCGCCTGAAAACGAATTAGAAGAAACAAGAAGTAGCAGGAAAGTTAAAAAATATGATTATGGTCTATCGCACCATGGAAGAATAGCCCATGCATCATCGGACCCTCCCACATGGGAAGAAGCAATCACAAGTCCAGAAGCTACACAATGGAAAATTCCCACTGCAGAAAAGTTTCGATCTCTTAAAGATACATGGACTATCGACATCATACCACGCCACAAGCTTCTCAAAGGCCGAAAACCAATGAAATGGAAATGGGTCTTCAAGGAAAAAAATATAACGCAGATAGCAGCGTTGATAGATGGAAAGCTCGTTGTACTGCAAAAGGTTTCACCCAAAGACAGGATATTGACTGTCAAGAAACTTTTGCTCCCTCCCCAAAGGTCTGAGACTGGTACAATCATACTTGCACTTGTGCACCAGCTAGGCTGGCATAGAAGACAAGGAGATGTTCCAACCGCATTACTCAATCCTGACATAGACATCGATCTCTACATGTAAATGGTACAAGGATTCAAAAAAAAGAGAACCACATCATTCGCCTTCGAAAAGGCCTATATGGTCTGGGGCAAGCTGCGGCGCTTTTGGTATGACTATGCTAAAGCAACTCTCGTCGAGCTAGGTCACTTTCTGACGGTCTCCGACGTATATTTGTACACGAATGAAACAAAAATGACTTATACATCATAATGTATGTAGATGATTTTCAGACTATGGGCCCCTGAGCTTAATAAAATTGAATACATCATGAAGGGCGTTACATAAAAGAATTAGATTGAAATTAGTCAAAACTGACGTCTTCTTGGGTATTCATATCGGTAACCCATCACTCTCGTACTATATCCCAAGGTTAGTACGCACGTATGTTGATTTTCTAGGCACGGCTTAGCAGACTGCAAACCAGCTATCTCACCACTTGAACGTCTATTAGAGCCAAATCTACAACAATGTATTTCACAACAAAGGACCGAATATAATTCTGTAATTGATGGTCTTCAATATCTGGCCAACCATACACGACTAGATATTACATTCTCAGTCAACCACTTGGCCAGGTTCTTGATCAATGCAAGAGTTGAGCATACTCAAGCAGCACTTACGATACTGAAATATCTTTTAAAGGATCCAGATCAAGGTATCATATTCACCCGATCTAAATGTAAACCATCACTTGAGGCATAGACAGATGCGGACCTTACAGGAGACATGTCAACGAGTCGATCAACTTCGGGTTACGTCATTTTGCTATCCTCTGGCCCAATATGTTGTAGATTTAGGCTATAACGAGAAGTTGTTCTTTCAACTACGGAGGCTGAATATCTTGCGGCAACAGAAACCTGCCGATAGCCTCGATGGGTGAAATCTCTTGAAGAGACCTGCACCAGTACCCGCATTGATGGAGCAGATTGCACCAAACTTCACGTCGACAACCAATCAGCCATATCAATCATTAAAAATAATGATAACCACAAGCGGTCAAAACATCTCTCTCTCAGAAATTGCTACTGTCGAAAAGAATATCAGCGGGGGAGAATAAAAGTAGACTACGTCCCAACTATGAACCAACTGGCAGACTGCCTCACCAAGCCAAAGTCATTGGTCCCCATTCAACAATGAGGCCGTCACCGATAGGGGGAGTGCTTTACATAGCGCGATCTAGCTATGCTTAGGAAGATTAGAGATTCTCGGCATATCATAGACAAGGCACGGTAATCGCACTAAGCAGCCAATATAATGCAGATCAATATTAATGCATTAATTAATGGCTCTCAATTAATTTTGGCATTAACTAACAAATAATCATGGATCAAATCTTGTCAGTAAGTAATCTATACAGTAATGCAGATGGATTAGACATCCAGTGGATATGACTATGGAGCAAGATGGACATGTATATAGATAGCTGGGTTTGCCTTTACTGGAAAGATAACTAAAACTATTCTTATTAATTACATCTTTACAAACATAAATCTCACACACTCTAAATACATTTTGATTCCTTGCGTCCTACTTTAAGTTAGTACCATTGCACTTTCTTAACTTATTACTGTAACAATGGTCCAAGTCGTGAAAGATGCATGACGAGGTGAGGTGCATAACTTTTATCATATGTCTTTCTATCTAAAGATAAAATTTTATATCTGGAATTTATGTTCCTCAAACTCATTTTTCGAAAAAACATAAACTTCAAAATTCCAAACCCTGACAGACATCAAATCTTTCAAAAAATTGATTCTTGATAAAACGTTAGCATCAAATCAATAACCTTTGATCCGAAACTTACATATTTATTCATAAACTTAAGCCTTCTACCACCATACTCAGGCTTTGGAGGCAGACCTCTTATTGGTAGTAACTGGTGGAATACTCCACCAGCTTGCTTCATTATTTGGGGGAAAGGCCACAGCCTCATCTGCTCGATTCTAGGTTTTAGAAAGCATTATTATCGGCTACAGTATCTGGAGCAGATGCCGAAGCCTGGCCATTTTTTGGATCAATTTAAGTGGACAAAGTCAGCTAGCGATCTCGCTATCCACTACAACAATCACTATCATTAAACATTTAGAATATGATTTCATTTACAGTAAAATTTGAATACAGATTGAGCTCAATTCACTCGGTACTTACAGTCTTTTTTGGTCGAAAGTATTCTCGAGACTTTATATAGTCTCACAATTTGAGTTTTTTTTTTATTTTTTTAAAGAATTTTGCCGAATCCCAAGGTCAATTATTTGTTTTTGACTTTATGTCCAAGTCGGTATAATTGGTCAAAACTATAACTCACGGATCGAGGTCTAGTCTACATGCGAGTGGGGTGCTCACCTTGCCAGGCCTGCCTCTCGCACGTAGTCTAGCCCTCGATATACGAAGTTATTGCCAAATACATAGTGAAAAGTTGTAGCACACTATAGATTCGGTATCCTAGATTTTCATTAGCCTGTGATTTTTTGCTAAAATGATAGGTAAATGAACATGGTAAGAAAGTTGAGCATTAGAATGTTCTAAATTTTTCTCTCTGTCTTGTCCAGATGAGCTTTTTGTACAAAGCTAAGGTGTTGTGAGGTAAATTAAAGAAAGTATAAGAAATTGGTGGTTGCAGAAAAAATGTTTTGAAGAAATGATTGATTGGACGAGAAAGAAAAAATGGCCATTGGTAGAATTTATAAGTAAGATACACACATCGAATTCACTTTCCCCGCTCTGCAAAACATGGCATGCTCACATCAAAAGAGGAAGAAAGATTGGTTGGGAAGGAGAGAAATAAGAATTAGTAATCAGAGCAAGAACGAGGCATCACACAACGAATTATATTTCCAATAAATCGTCTACAATTTCAAACTCCACGACAAGCATCGACGTCATCATTGTCAACAAAAATAGCCAAAGCAAAAACGATGGGAAAAAGACTTCCAACAAAAGGGCTTTCATCACAAAGCTTTGAAGGCTTGAAAGGTTCTGACGATGGTCCAAATCAGAAGCTTTTTACAAGGGCCAGAGTTAACTCATGCATTGAATACCTCAATTGTGCGCCGAATACTCACTGCGAATTGATAATTCAGTAGCTTCCCAAGGTGGCAGCGGGAGCCCCAGCTAATCCTAAAAAGAGGACTTTTTCACTCGTCCGTCTCCTTCTACTTCACAAAGCTAACTCAATGGATAGAATGCTGAGCGTACGTCAAATTCTGAGATCCATGACTTCTCAAAGTCTTCTAAAGATCTTGATTCTATTGCCTTACAATACGACATAACAAAATTTCCTGCCGAGGATGAACGCTTAAAACTTTCAAAAGCTTTTTAGCATAAGCTTTGACATCTTTATTCTGGTTCCATCTGAATAAAACTGTTGGTACTGAAGGAAACTGGTTTAACAAGGCATTAATTAATAATGCCATACTACGATCAGTGATAAAGATATATAGAAGAGGGATTCTCTCGTACTCCAGCAACTCGGATAGCTGCCGGGGAACCCGTTTCATATCATCTTACTTTTCCTTCGTTGTCCACGGAGGTGCAAAAAGAACTGCGATGTTTTTTCCAGTCATACTTCACAAAATCATGATAGGGATTCCATACTTATTGATCTTGTAAGTGTATTCCATAAAAAAAGGATTATGATGACTACAAAGCTGTTTCATGATAATTGGTGAGGCAATAAAAAGATGTAATGAGCAATTGTCATCTTTTTGAAGAACTCGAATCAAGTAACCTCGTTCTCCATATCAAAAATAGCTGACTTAGAAGTTGTATTTGTGATTACAAACTTGTATATGTGAGATTAAACATTTCCTTCAAATGTCGAATAAGGCCAGGAGGCTCTTCTACACGAAGCATCGCTAGGGTTTGAGGTTGTCTAATATTTGTAGTGAGGAGACTAGAAAGTTTTGCCTGAAGCTTTTCTCGTGGTTTACACCTATGCTCAGCAAGGATAAGAAGCTTCTTTGGTTCGTGATTCTGATATCGACTGATATTTTTCCAAGAGTGCTTTCTTGTTCATTCACCATTTTTCAACTGGTCACTGTGATTTTCATTGGAAAATCATGCTTTTTAGAGCCCATTTTACGTGGTCTTCTATCGACCTTTACTAGTTTAAGCCGACTATGACCGAGAGAGCATCCTAGTGTCATGGGGCTAGAGCCTTCGGACTTGGTTCGGCTGTGTGCCTGAACTGATCTGCTATCGGGTAATCTCGCTTAGGTTTGTTGTTGATCGTTAAACTACGATGTTGATGGGGCGACGTAAGTGGGAAGCGGGTCCCGGGTAAGAATTAAATGACGTCAGTATCCTCTCTACGTACGTTTATATTTCCCCTTCTTACCAAGCACCTTTAGAGCAAGTCTTCAATAGCATCTGTCACAAACCAACTACATGGATTCTATTTTAACCCTAGTTTCGCCTACCTTTGTATACCTATGTCTTATATTTAGCTTACGCTTGTAGCCTCGACAAGGCGATAAACCATTTATTGGTGACGTTATAGAGCGAAAGAACAAGAGCGATCATGAGATGAGACAAAATCGCATTCTGCAAAAAAATCAGCGTTTGGATTTCATTGTTAGAAATACTTATGAGTTTTCTTCGTTTATTAGGGTCAAGAGGGAGGTATCAGGATGCATGTGTCACGACTTGGACCTTACGTCATATCAAATCACGTGATTTCGCTTAATCTAGTTCATTTCCTCTGTTTACTTTTATTAGCGTGGTTAGGCTCAAATATAAACATACTTTCGCCAACCACATTTAGATCTTTGTACTACAATTCTGTAAATAGGCTTTATATAGAAAATTAATGCAACGACTTTGCGAGTCCTTACAGCATGGTCGTCAAAGCAGCCTGAGGCCTGAGCAAATTCTTTAAACTTCTTCGCGCAGTCGTGCCCAAGAAGCAGTTTTTGTGAATTCTTATACAATGAACTTCCGTTTCTAAGTTTTTCGTGTGATATGAGCATTGGTTCTACAATGGATAAAATGAAGCGGTGAGGTCTCTGGTCCAAAATTGCATTTGTTGCACTCTAAAATGGCGTTACTGTGGTTAAGTCGACGCGCGGTGTTAGATGTTTTACGTGTCTCAAGTCACAAAAATTAGTAATCCGAAAAAAACTTGGGCGACTTTATCTTCAAAGACAAATTTGTTTCAAACTAGTCGCCAGAATTCGGATTGTCACTAATATTTTTTTTTCCTTCCGCACCAACCTTCTTTTTTTTGCGGTCTTATTTTATGTGTTAAAGAAAAAATAATACGTAAACATGGCAGCCGTGTAATTTTTCGAGTTCCACTCGAGATACGAGATGGATGGTTTAAATCCCACCACACTTCGCGCGATGGATATTTTACAGGATGGTGGTGGCATGTCTGGATAATTCAGGGTTGTAACAATTTTCTTGGATGATTGTGAATGAGTGTAGTTCAGTTGTGAAGGAAAAGAGAGTGTCCTTCGTAGTAGCACCTACAAATGGAATCTGAGGCATGAGTGTATCTAAAGAAAATTTGAATCATCTAATATGTATATAGACTCTGTCTCTGTGTCATAGCCTTTAGGCCGCACACGCAATAAGTAATTTAAAAGATAAAATTATTAAAGTTTTTATTTGTCTGCCGGGAAGTATTTCCTGAACAAAACGTTTAGAGCTAGACTACTTGGCTACCGTTAAAAAGAGATGTTTTATTTGAAGTACACAAAAACTAAGAGTTAATTAATTAATTTTTGACTGAAGCACTAGAAATCTAGCTGGAAACTTCTAGTTAGTAGCCTCCCAAAAAAGTCTCGTAACTGGATTACCACGAACAGAGACAGCTGAGCCTTTTTCATCTTTCATCTATACTCCACAGTACACTCAAATGACAGACTAGACCAATAAATAAATCAATATTGTAAGTTAGGGAAAGGGAGAAAAAAGCGATAGGACGCTGTTGGCCGACAAAACTAATAAGGGAGATGATGTGTAATTACTAGTAAATGTAAAATGCGTCGTTAATCCAAATAATTTTTGCACACCTATAACCTTCTAATAAATTATTTCCTCATGTGCAGGATCCAAGTAGCAACCGTTTTGAATATCGATCTAATAAATCGATTCGCAAGTATTATCATGGGATGGTCCATCCAAGAGACAAAAGACAGCATTTAAAAAAAATAAAAAACCTTTGCTTTAAGTAATAAAAAAGTGTCTCAAAGGGACTACTGGAGACACCAAGTAGTAAGTATTGATAGCACTCTTATTACCTTAGCGTGCCATGATAATTGAAGTTTAAATTATCAGTAAACTTGTAAATAATTTTATGTTATATTCTTGAAATAAATACATTATGCTGAGGTTGCGGGGGGTCCTCTGGCATCTTTTGGTGCACCAGTCTGGAAATCATTCTTGAATCGTCGAGGTAAATCCTTTAAATGACGCATACGACCAGTACCAGTTGTCTTCCTCCGTTTTGCCTTCTCACCCCAGTTGTCTAAGCATTCGTGTCAGTTAACAAGCTTGTCTTTTCGAGATGTTTATAGCATACATTTTCGGATTTTTGCTGCAGGGTAACCGCAGGCGGCGCAGGTGTGTTTTTGGATATGTAATGCCCTTCGACCTAAGAGGAAGAAAAACTAGTTTAGATTGTGTTCAAAATTGACGTAGGCGCTTTTTTCTTTTTTAATTTCAAATGTGAGGAGGGTAGCTTTGTAGTAAGCCATATGTACTAACCACAACGTCTGCACAGCGTGTGCGTCTTATTGTGACGCTTTCCGAAACTGGATGTTCCCTTGGCTAAGGATTTTGGTTAGCATCAATCCTGTGTTGAGAAATATTGCTATATTCAAATAAATCGGAAAGGACTTACTCATTTTTTAATAAGGAACTTGTGATTGTTGTGCTGGTATTTTCATAGCATTTACAAATGATATTTTGGTGTGTGATAATCCACAAGACTAAGCGATCACGTGTATTAAAATACTGAGCTTAGGACAATTCCCTGCTTTGGAACATATTTTGCACAACAAGTGACAACTGCGAATTTAAAACAAAATCTTATTGGTCACTCATCTCAAGGTATAGCTTTATGTTATTTGTCCACCTCAGGAAAATTCAATGCCCTCCTCCCTACTTTACATAATTCTGGGACACCTGGATCTCTAATTGGTCTTTAAGATTTTCGGACTAATCAATACTCTACAATCCTTACTATTTGTCTATTTCTACTACTAATCTCTACTAACTTCCCCCATATTTCGAATAAGTTTATTTATTTATTTATTTATTTATCTAATTTAAGGTCCTAGGTCTAAGCCATAATGTCCACTTTGGGTACAGGACCGGCGGAGCCGGTTGGGATCATGGCCTCAGGCATGCCCTCCTCGTTCACGCCCGCTATTTGCAGAAAAAAAAAATACACAGAAAAGATAAGAAAGTAAGAAAAAAAGGAAAAGGAAATAAACTAATTATCAGGGCTAACTTAGCATTTCTCACACTA
>PEDP01000836.1:0-16950 GCA_002918395.1 Erysiphe pulchra | reverse complement strand
GACGTTTATCTATTTATAAAATTGTATAGAGAATTGGAATTAGGAAATTCGTGTATATAATATCTGGATTCCGCTGAGTTCAATCTTCAGCTTAGCAACATTGTTTGATCAAGAATTGTATCTAATACCATTTATACTTCGATATACTTAATTCAATCACTTTGTTTATTTTATCTTTGATCTATTTCGACCTCATAATTGTTGAGAATAGTGAATCATATTCATCATAGAATGATTCGATCTGGAATTTCCCGAGAGCGGCAAACTGTTTGAGATATGACCAATAAGATTGTCAATGGTTAAGCGAGTTATATAGCATGTTTTGATGTATCGGTGTTTGTCGGTTAATGCATGTCTCGGGACAGTCAAATGTCTCGTGGTCACATGTAAGATGTTGAATACAACAAAATCAACGGGATTACAAAACAATCACGAGAGGGTACTTAGGCTGGAGCTTTGTCCAATGTAATTATAGAATACATAGAAAATTAATTGTTTTTACACATGTTCAAGACATATACTGTGCACACGTTAAAGGGGGGAAAATTTATTTATTTAATTATAATTTTAGGTCCTAGGCCGAAGCCCTACATCGATCTAGATCCAGGTCCAGTGGATCCGGCAAGGGTCAAACCCTAGAGTATGCCTTGCTCGTTCACACAAATCATTTTAAGGCAATAAATGAAAAATATTATATTAATTAGGAAAAAAAAACAAACAAGAAAGGAACAAAAGAAAGAATTACTTTGTATGGACTAGACCAGCATTTTCCACACTATCCTACGACCTGGATTAGTTTAACAAAAACGAATTGTTGATAATTGACCTCGTATCCAGCTGGGGATCAGTGAGTCGGTGGGCTCTTAAAGCAACCTGTAGCATCTGCATATTCTCTGAACTTCTTTTAGCAATTATGTCCAAGAAGTTGTTTTGTAAATTTTTCTAATTTCATACCTTTCCTAAGCTTACGCGTAGTAGAGGCATGAGTTCTACAACGAATAAAATAGGTTGGTGTAGTTTCCTGACCACATTCGCATATTAAATTCGCGTCAATATGATGAAAGCGGCGGTGGTATGCCGCTAAATCTCTATGTCCTGTCCTAGCGGCTAAAAGATGGTGTAGTGTGTGTCGAGGAAGGGTGAGTTCAGGGGGTTTACGGCGGCGCATTTGTAATTCTAAGTCTTGGTAACGAATTGGGCAAGCTTTAAGCCACCAATCATCAATCAATTTTTGTCGACGTTGGTTCATAAGTCGGCGGAGATACGCCAAGGTAATATATACAGGTGTTGAATCTCGCGCAGGGAGTAATCTTAGTGCTTTGCGAGCTTCGGAGTCTGCTTCTTCATTTCCAGTGATCTTGGAGTGTCCAGGCACCCATCTTACTTCCACATTTGATTTGCGAGCTACATCATGGAAAGACTGTGTTAAACGCAAGCATGATGATTTTTTCCTTGTCTTTAGTGCTCTAACCGCTGCTTGGTTATCGAGCAGGACAAATATTTTCTCATTTCCTATTCTTGTAGAGAGTGCAGCTAGGAGTGCCATGGTAGCTCCACATAATTCAGCGTCGTAAATTTCGCCGCCGTGCAATATTCCACTACTCATTCTGAAAGTTTCTCCAGCCCGTTTAAGAACATGTCCCCAAGAGGAGCGGCCGTGGCCCTCGGAAGAACCATCTGAGTAGGCGCATATCTCGGTTGATTCAACCCGATTAGCCCAATGAGTATGAGCTTCTGCTCCTTGTGATTTGTTTCCAATGTTTTCGCAGTAGCATGGTTTTGTCAGAGGCTCAGCGGCTTCAGCCGGTGGAAGTTGACGGTACGCACGCTGTAAGCGCAACATCAGAATCTCTGGACGCGTTGATTATCTCTTTTTTGCTTTCTACTTGAGTGTACCAATATTGGGACACACAGTTGCTCTAGTTCGTAGAGGATGCCTATCATCTAGAGAATTTATTTTAGCCGCAAGACGTAACCGGATACCCTCTAGAAGGATTGTGCTGGTGGTATTCCTCCTTCTCTGTGGAGTATTACATTCGGAGTAGTCTCCCAAACTGGGAGAGGGAGAGCTGCTCTCAAACCCTGATGTATAACTTTATCGATTAGATTACATAAATGGGTTGTCTGGGAAGTAGAATTTCCCTTCCTTGTTGGACGAGTCATTCCTGGCCACCAGACTTCTGCTCCAAAGATTACTACCGGAACTACGCATGTGTCTATTGCTGTTATTAGTGCTCTGGGTGCTGCACCGCGTTTAACGGAATCTAATCGACGTAATTGTTGGGAAATTTTTAAGGCTTTGCTGGACCATGTTGCCACATGATGTATAAAATTCAACAGTTTATCCAGATAAATTCCTAGCCAACGATGTTCCGCTGGATCAATAACTCTGCCATTGATTTGGATATTGGTGGGAGCTTCTTGACGGCGGCCTTGAAATTGGATTACTTCTGACTTTTGAGAGTCAAAGTGAACAGCGTTATGTCTTACCCAATCCAACAAATTATCTACTTCTAGTTGTGCTTTTCTCGCTGATTCTTCAACTGTCCGTCCATTAAAGGGAGAAAAGATGGATTCTTTGTTCGGGACTGCCTAATATTCCGAGACATTATTTTATACTTTAACTAGGACAGAAACTAGAAACTAGTAAGGATAGAACCCCTGAAGCGAGACTTTACCCCACTGTTCACAATCTTCCCATGCGCCATTGAATTAGACTTTCCACGTGAGGCTTAATCAGCAAAAACCACAAAGTGACCTTGTTATCTTCTAGTCTGTGCAGTCATTGGCAGAAATTTTACTGCAAACAACCTCTGATGCCGGCAACAGGAACGAAGACACCCTTTTGTAAATCTTCTGATTTGCAATTTCTCCAGACTCACGGTTCCATGTTACCACAAATCTTTGTTCAAGTTATTTTATCAAAATGAAGATAAATATCGCATTGAATTTTGAATCACGCATTTAATTTTTAAGGAATTTAAAATGCTGAGAAATAGTATTTTAAGGCCTTCAAATTTGTTGATGTGATTTTAAAAACACTTGACTTTATAAATCCCATTATAACTTTAACTCCCCTGTACTCTCTTTTTGCTGGAAAATTATTCACTCTTGAAACTTGATATTGAAATATTCCATTAATTTTTGAAACATAAATATTTACATATTGATTTTGTTGTTGAGCATCAAAGCTGATGAGAGAATAGTTTTGGTGTTTTTGGTGAATCTTTTGATTTTCAATCTTAGCGGGGAAATCTAAATTCCCATACAACCTTTTCCTTCTTCCTTTACAATGTGTTATGTACAGCAAGATCTGCTACGATTAGCTAGCATATTTTATGTATCTTGCCGGTACAACAAATGGTTCGGATACCCCGTCTTCGGCTATCCCGTGTTATGTTATATACGTCTCAAACGTGTAGTTATGTTCCTACTTTCATCCCAATGTCATAATATTTGTTATAAGTTATCTGATTTCTGATCATGTGATAATAGCGTAGGTCTATCAGGAAGAATGAATATATATATATATATGTGTAGACTTTCACCATGTGGATTATGATTCGCTTCACTTTAATAAATATATAAAAATACAGATACATTGAACAAGAACGAATTTATCATCATACTTTTAAGTTAGAACCATTGCACTGTTTCTTAACTCATAACAATATTACAATATTGTGTAGGTCTTAAAACATAGGTCTGCCCATCTCTAATGGCGCTATTGTCTAATTGAACAACATATGTGGTTACAAACCTTCTCGAATAAAATTTCTTCAAAAATAAATAATTGAAGACAGTTGGCTACGATGTAGTTTGGAGTAAAGAATTAAAAATCGATTATCATGGGTCCAATCATTCCATATTGACTGGCTCAAATTAAATCGACACCAATCATAACAGCATGTCTGGTCCTCAAAATGACTGATTTATTATTCACTCGTTTTGAGTTTAAGCCGTACCAATGACTGTATCTCAATGCAGAATTTGAATCAAATTTGAATATTAAACAAATTGGCCTCCTGAAGAAATTCTCTTTTATAATATATAGAATGTGTCAATCAAGTTTTTCAAGTTTCTAGGTCCGAGCCTTCATAAGATCCAGATGTCATAATGTGTCTCAAGCTTTTCTATTAAAACACATTAAAATCGAAAAAAATTATGTCATTTTTTTCCTCACTAAATGAGGACTTGAATTAAAAACATGCGACAGCAACTCTTCTTGAACCTGTTCAAGAGGTCGACCTACATCCAACCGGGATACATCTTTTTCATCTTTATCAGGTGGCTCAAGAATCGTGAACTGACTGTGGACCATATTAGCCCCCATAAAATGACTCTTTCTAGCTTGTACTCGAGTTAAGAGCACACTCTCTGCTGCGTCGAGGTAGAAGAAATGAATACGTATTTTATGAAAATAATACGGTGCGACACGGATCACATCGCGGTACTTCCGCTTCAGTGCAGAACAGGTAAGTACAACACCATGATGGCCAGCAATGAGACGATCTAATGATGCCTGACGCAGACTCACTAACCAGTCCCAACGATCAGCGTCAGTGAGAGGAATTCCCTGTGCCATTTTCTCCACGTTTACCTTTGGGTGAAACTAGAGTATAGACAATTAGATGGGATGAGGGACTCTATTGGGAGAATGAGAAGAAAAGAGTTCTATACCTCGTCACCTTCAATAAAAGGTACCCCCAAGACATTAGCGAGATATTTCCCAAGTGTACTTTTTCCACAACCAGCTGGGCCAGTGAGCAGCCATATATGTTTTGGTTGATCTCTCATGGATGGAAGCTGGTCGCAAACTTCATTCGACTGATCTATTGGGCTCAACGGAGGCGTTGTAGAGTGAGGATGAGGAGCTGCAGACTGAGCCATAACAAAAATATGTAACTTGCTACTTTATTGATTCGTTGTAATGAAAGTAAGTATTTGTTTTAACAGATATATAGTTACAGAGAAGTAAGAAGAACGAAAGTAATGCTATGAACTGTCTCGAGGTTTTAAAACATCAACAGTTACGAAAAACCCAGCCGTTATTTAACTAGGACACGTCTGATAGCGCAGGCAAATAAGCAAGCTACATGATAGCTGATCGCATCGTAGTTAAATCATCTACAGGAAACACCAGTCGCCTGATCATAGATCCAATTAGACGGTAATCATTATGACGTAGCCGTAAAGTGCCTGTCTCCACCCCAAAAAGGGGCATATCCTGGTCCTAACATGTCAACTAACGAGTAAAGAAAAGGCGTTAGAAAGCTTACTACAATCTCGTTGCAATATTACCATGCTTAAACCATGCCAAAGCCATGCCGAAGCCATGCATCGATGGTGCTCCTAAAACAATAAATGTGAAACAATCCGGCCCGGATCGAACATGCAAGGAGGCACTCAGTTTCCACTTCTCCACACGTAATCTTTATTGCCCTGAAATTCTTATCATCGGAGTTACCGTTAAAGCAGGCAAGACTCCACCGTTGAACAGAACAGCCTAGGCAGATAGAGGACTCTATAAATATACATCATCAGTCCAATGCTTTTTATTATAGTAATGATATTTTCCTTAATTTCTCTCGCGTGCCTTTCTTAGCTTTGCATAGATCAAGCATCATACAGAGAGATGACAACGTTAAACTCCACGTGTATCTAGGAAAGTTAATAAGGCTTATCTCTCCTGAAATTGAACAAAAAGCAGTTGTTGGTGCTCTAAATTGGTGTCATTTTTTCACCGAAATTGTATGTTTGAACGGAAAAATTCTATCATAACTACTAGAGCCCGTTCTGATGGAACAAATAGATGTTACAGATTTGAACTCTGAGGATTTTGCATCGTTGTTATTCTTAAGAACTTTTTCTTGCTGCTATCATTACCCTGTGACCACGGCGGATAGTTTACAGTGGGGGGGCTTTTGCAGATGCTTAAGCGGGGCCATTAAGTCTAATTAGGAATAGTCATCTCCCATATTAGGGCTAGCCCCCCGTATTTGTGCAGATTGATTGAAAAATTTGGATGGCAATTTTCTTCCGACCAGGATAGTTTGCAATAAACCTTATCGGCATAATGATTGATTGCATAAAATTTGTGCATTTCTGCGCTTTCAATCAATAACTAGCATCTATAACTATGCCGTTTTATCGTGAACTTAGATGAAGATCACAATTCAGCGAAAATAAGGTCTCATTATTTTGTAGAACTCCCACATCATGAACGCTGGCATGTAAAGTACTAAAATAGAACCATCAAGATTTTAATACATTCATACAAAAGAAGGACTATCACAGCTTAGAATCTGACTTGGTTAACACAGATTTCTGCTCTTTCCTTACAGAACGATGATAGATGATGCGCCTCCTTTAGATCTGGATGCTCAATTATAAATTTAATGATTAGATAATGTAAAATGTTAAAGATATACCTGATCCAAATACTAGCATTTCCTTCATTCTAGATCTAGACTCCTAAACTATCTAGTGTCTCTTGTTTTTGATTTCAACTAAAAAAGGACAGATTCCTTAAACTTCTAGATCTCAGAACAGTTCTAATCTTTCTTGAGTATTTTGAATAATTATGACTTCTTCGTCAGGTTTTCCCGTATCAAATTTGAAGTTGCCTTAAGTCATCGAAAACGATTAATGTACTTGATTATTTTTTTTGTTTAGTTTATATTTTATCGTGTCGGCTCTAGCCAGCGTACGATGTACATGACACGCATGGAAGATATCTAGAATACGTGGTCCTCCAAACTACCGCAATACCCACCAGGTGCCTAATTTCTCCCAATACACCATCCAGATGCTAGTTTCATTAGGTCGAATGGATAGGAACGCATTTACTATGACCCAAAAGGCCACAGACTGAGGGAAAAGCTAAGGCGAAAACCTCAGCCATTCCTCCCGTACTCTTTTTCGACGAACAGCCGCAGTCTCCCTCCAATAAGCCATACAGGAATCTAACCTGTCACTCCTAGAAAGTCCAACCAGCACCTGACCACTTGCGCCACCAGCTTATTTTCATTAGTGTTTGTGTATTTGGAAGTGCAGAGCCCTTCACTCTGACTTCCTGAGACAGTCGTGGGGATGCTTCATAGAGAGGGTGATAGGGGTTTGTGATATAGAGACGAAGCCGACTGAGTCCCGCGAGAATGAATGGGGATGCTGAAGGGTTGGCTTGGCTCCTTTCTGACGAGAGAAAGGGTTCCCAGGCGCCACCACGTGGAGGTGTAGAGTAGGACTTGACGCCCGATTACTGTATTTACACAGTCATACAAAGTAAACAAACAAGGTTAAAAAAAAAGAAATAGAGTAAGAGCTAGACCAAAAGAAAGCTTAGCGTTAAGCATGGATACCCTGACGATACGACATTTATGAATTCCCGATATCAAGTTATGCCCTTAGTTCAGGCCTTGAAATCCAGGACAAGAGTTTTATCCACTGTCGATAAAGGCTAAGTCCTGAATCCAATACGCGCCCCACAACAAACTACCCACCGTGGCCATAGGGTATTGTTGTGCACACGGGCTAATCCCGGCCTCACGCCTCTCAACGGATTGCCTGATAATTTAATGTAAATACTAAATTACACTTTAATCATGGAAAATGTTAAATCCTCACCCCATACTCCAGGCACTTTGAATAGAAGTAATGCGGCATGAGTACCAGCTAAAAGACGCTGAGCTGCGAATCTTTGAGTCAAAGGGAGCTTTCTGAGTCCGAGTAAGCGGGAAGAAAGGCGGGTGATATTATTAGACCAACTAAGATACTACATGGCCCTCGATTATATCGTAAATTTAATGAATGATCCAGTCCATGATGGGTGAAATTGCCTGACAAAAATAGTGGTTTTAGGTGAACATGAGGATGAGAAAATCCGGGCCAAGAGATCTTTGCTACTACGCAATACATCTATGGGCTTATTGAACAGAAGAAAATCTGAAATGACTGAAGAAGAAATGGATGTAGATCTCCCAGCACATTATTTTAATTGACTTTATTGAAAAATCTCATTTTTTCTGACCGACTACTCCATACGTCATATTACAGTTCCTAAATCTATATCACTTTGTTATCCTAGATTTACTCCGGGTTTCATTGATTTGAGTATTGACTTCTTCAAGTTCCTGTTCCGGTTCCTGTTCCTGTCGCTCTTCCTTATCGTAAGAACGCTGTAGTTGATTCCTTTCTGGTGTTGATAATAACTTATTAATGTTTCTTTTCACTAACATCTCTCGAATTACTCTACCACAATTTAGTGAGATAAAGAAAACTCATCGGAACTATATACATCAAATATTTCTGGATGATCCCCACAAGTTCGTACATATGTCTGGGCTCCCCGCATGCCCCCACAGCGCCGAAGGCTCGGTCCCGGGCGGACCGAGCTCTCTCTAATTTCCTCCCTTGCGTAAGCTCAGTGTTTCGACTTTGCTTCTTCATTAATTATTTCCTCTGCATCTTGTTACGTGGTTCACCAGTACCCTGCACTATACATCCCCACCAAAAGTTCAAGACGCGTTTATTCTACAAGAAATTATGTCAGAATCGTCTAAAAAATCTCGTTTAGTTCTAGCAGTTAAGGCTTATTGTGAATACCCTATACTTAGGTTTAAATCAATTGCACACTCGTACAGGGTTGCCGAAAATAAACTTCATTCTCAAATCAAAGGATCACTTCCAATGGACGAAACTGTTGAAAAAGACATGTTTCATATCCCTGATACTATCAAATCAAGGAAATGATCATTAAGATCATTGTTGTAATCATAATTTTCATTGTTCCCAGATACCCGATATTTTGTACCCCTGCTAGTTTATCGTTTGGTAAACGACGTTGTATCCTTTGTGTCGTCATTGTCTTTCTTCCCCAACAAAGCTAACATTCACAAGTGTTACGTCACGAATTTTGTTTATTGAATAGAATTGTCTAAGACTTGGAATTCATGTATTTATAATATCGTCTAGTCACTTGGAATACTTTTTATATAGATTAATTTTAATATAATTTTAATAGTTATATTTACTCTACGAAATTGTGCCTATATTCTTCGAGATTTATCCTCCCAGAACCAATACAAATTTCTAACAGAAACGTCGTCCAGTAATGGCAAAATTAACAGTACTCGAGGAGAAAATTATTCTAGAGAAGATACTTAACTTAGTTTTTAGAGGGTTTGCCCCCCGGATAGCTGGTGTTGAAGATATGGCTATTCTTATTCTCGCATCACAAGGGGGAGGACGCGTCGGAAAGAACTGGACTGGAAGATAAATAGCACGATAAACAGAGCTTTCTACGCGTTTAAATCGTGTTAATGATTTTTTATCAAGCTTCATGCGAGCTTTTGAGAGGATGGTTTCGGTTAGTGGCGAATATGCGAGCAAAATTCGCATAAACGACGCAGATACCTACAACTTTGACGAAACGGGGTTTATGATGGAGATAATCGGCTGCATATGATTGTTGCACATGCCGATTGACAAAGCAGAAGTAAAGCCATCCAGCCTGGCAATCGGGAGTGAACTACTGCTGATGTCTGTATAAATAGAGAGGGTGTTGCTTTGCCTCCATTTTAAATCCTTCAAGGTCACGTTTATCTCCCTAGTTGGTATACTGAGAAGGGACTCTCAAGTGATTGGGTTATCAAAATAACGACCAATGGGTGGATAGACGATAATACAGCCTTAGAGTGGTTGAAACACTTCAATCAACACACTTGACGTCGCACAAAGGGCATGTACTCGTATATTGGTGCTAGATGGGCATAAGAGCCATGAATCTGCAGAATTTCAGGAGTACTACATGTTCCACGACGTGGTTACGATCTGCCTGCGTCCTCACTCGTCCCATCTTACACAGCCTTTGGACGTTGCTTGTTTTGGCCCTTTAAAGCGGGCGTATAGTCGGGAGATTGAGTTATTTATAAAAGCTCATATCAACCACATTACAAAGACTGAGCTCTTGATCGCCTTCAAGAATGCCTTCTGCAGAACAATTACTAAGCAAAATGCCCAGCTGGCTTCAGAGGCGCTGGACTTATCTCTTTTGACCCAGAGGCAGTGTTATTGGAGCTTGATATAAGGTTACGCACTCCACATCCTCCTGGGTCACATTTCTTCCTGGCACCATTGCGGGTCTCGCAAGCACCACAAAATCCTACTGAAGCATTATCACAGTCAACACTTCTTAAGAATTGGATTGCCAGTCACTGGGGAAGCTCTCCAACACTGATTTTTGACCCAGTCATTGCGTTAATCAAAGAAACTGAACGCTTAGCCCATGAAAACAAACTTCTATAGCTGAGAATCGGACACTTCGAGAAGCAAATAAATTACTTAGCAAACGACATAGAGCTAAGAAGACCCAATTCAAATCTGAACAGGCCTTGATTGTCGAAGATGCCATAGATCTAATACGCCAGAAAGACGTGAGAGAGGAAGCACGACGCGAGGAGGGTGTTTTTGGGGGAACGCAAAAAGCAGGACAATTGGGCGAAAGACGCTGTAGAACATACGGGAAAACGGGTTATAACTCAAGAATTAGTAAAGTAGAAGTAGTTCTATCTGAATCTTTAGACGATGAGCTTTTGTAAAACAAGAAGGTATTTTGGTTGTTCAATTGCATGTTGAAAGTGGTGGGGTAAGGCCAAGGGCGCAAGGTACTCGTTTGTGTAATTTCATTCGAATTTTGAATTTGTATAATTCACTTAATGTTACATTTTTAGATGTATAGCGCAAAATAGGTTTTACATTAATTCTGAATTCTGAATTGCGCCTTCCTAATGAAGTATAGTGGGGTCTAGACTGTTACAAATTCAAGTGTTGTTATTTCCAATATCGTTGTAAGAAGAGTCTACTGTTATAATCTGTTGAATGTTTAATTCTTTAATAAACCAACAAGCCTACAGGCCATACAATTGAAATATCCAATAACTATGTTAGGGCGTTCTTCCATTGGCTATTGGTTTCCCCTCAGATATAAAGTTATTAGCAAAAACCGATCTCCAAAATATCTTCGCACCATTTCAACGGTAACCTCATCGCCACTTCGGACAGTGAGACTGATATTGCGGACTTCTCTATCTTTTATTTGTATAGCCGCTAGCTATTACTATTTAACTGATACTCGATCAAGTGTGCACCGATGGCTCACAGTTCCAGCGCTTCGCATTATATATCCCGACGCTGAAGATTCCCACCACAATGGTACTCGAATCCTAAAGGAATTATATTTATGGGGGTTACATCCTCGAGAAAGAAACTCTACTACAATTCAAAATTGGAATGGAAAAAGCATCAGCGTAACAGTCTTCGGTCAAGACTTGCAAAATCCCATTGGTACATCTGCAGGTATCGATAAACTAGCTGATATTCCAGACGTATTATTTGCTTTAGGACCTGCTATCGTCGAGGTTGGGGGTGTGACACCTTATGCTCAGGAAGGGAATCCTAAGCCACGCGTATTTAGATTGCCTAGTTTAAACTCTCTTATAAACAGATACGGCCTCAATAGCAATGGAGCTGAAGATATGGCAAGACGCTTACGTGAACGAGTTCGTCTATTTGCATATCGTAATGGTTATGGTGTTGGTGCTGAGGCTGAAGATCTGATACTGAACGGTCATGCCCAAGTCCCACCTGGAAGTTTAGTGAAAGGAAAACTATTGGCTGTGCAAGTGGCAAAGAATAAAGATACAAAAGATGAAGATATAGATGCAGTTACGAGAGATTATGTTTTCTGTGTCGAGAAACTTGCGCCATATGCGGATATTCTCGTGGTCAATGTTAGTAGCCCAAATACACCAGGACTACGTAAACTGCAGAAGGTTGAGCCTCTTACCCATATTCTCCGTGCAGTTGTGGGTGCTGCCCGAGCAGTTAATCGAAAAACATATCCCAAAGTAATGGTTAAAGTTTCCCCGGATGAAAATACAGAGGAACAAGTAGCTGGAATTGTCGAAGCAATTTGGGATAGTGGAGTTGATGGTGTCATCGTTGGAAATACCACAAAGCGGAGGTATGAGGTGTTACCTCCTGAAACAATGATTTCTCAAGAGGAAAAAGAGATTTTGAATGAGGCAGGTGGGCTCTCCGGCCCTATGATGTTTCAAAAGACTTTAGAGCTTGTAAAAAGGTACAGAGCCCTTCTTGATCAGGGTCCACTTTTAATACAAGAATCTCACAATTCTCATACCTCACTTGAATCAAAGGTGATATTTGCGAGTGGTGGGATCACTAACGGCCAACAAGCCTTAGAAGTATTAAAAGCTGGAGCGAGTGTCGCTCAAATTTATACCGCCATGGTTTATGGAGGCTTAGGGACAGTCACCAGAATTAAAAAGGAGATGAGAGAAGAATTATCTAAAGAATAAAAGCTATATTTTCAAAAGTTAAACTATAAAAAGACCTGGATTTTTCGCAAATTGTGTCTGGTGTCTTCTTACATAATTATGAATATTTTTATCTATCGGTCAAGGCACCTGGAACATTTGCTGGAATAGAATAAATTCTATCCAAAATGACTCGAAACTAGTTCAGTGAAATGTCATGACCTATATATAGTTAAAGAAATACAAAATTAGAACTCTAGTGAATATCGAAAGCGCCTAGTCAGGACACGCATACATAATACGTTGTGTTGGTAGCATAAGCTTTTTCTACGCTACCAACCATGACATAAAGTGCGAAGGCTAGATCGCTACTGGTTACTCATTTGCTCTTTATGAAACCTCAATGAACACATATACAGCCTTCTACAAAGACAAAACTTGTTTTTTTCATCAGATCTTTCATTTGCTTATGTACTGAATGATACATCCTAATGGAGAGCTCAATTCCAAACTGCTAGCCAGGAATTTATAAATAAACACTATCAATGTCGATTTACTGAACAGAAAATTATTGAGAGTAGCCGAATTTGCAGTATCATTCCCAAAAAAAAATTGACTTGTATAGGGCAAGATATAATGGCTGCAATACATGAATTTAGTCTGTAGGAATTAAAATGATAAACTGGAATAGGAAAGCATTTACTTAGAAATCTCACAGATTCGCAACTTCCATATCCAACTATAGTAAACATCCTATATCCTTCTGGAATTTGAGTTTAAGGGAGAAATTTATTTTTTAGCTATTTCGATCCAATCTTATTTGAAGTCCACACAACATCTCCAGTCTCAGTTTTTGTATAATAATAAACATAGTATCACGAATTTTAGTAACTCCAACAAACTACAAATGCCGAGACCTGAGATCTTGAACTCGCATGGACTTCAAAATGACGGAAATTTTTTCACTCCACTAGTAATGGCTCCCCTAATGAATCTAAAATAGGGGTATCTAGAAAATAAGAATAAATAGCGGCCTGGAGTGACGAAACCAAGCTAGTTCAAATTTATATAATTTGTAAATTTAGGACTCTTTTAAAATCGATATTAAATCCAATCAAGTCTAATTCGGGTTCAGATTCGAATTTGAATTCAAAATATCCAGTACTATTTATGCCTACATTTCTTTCAGTATATATCATAGATAGCAAGCACATTATAGACAAAGAAATAGGGGTTCTCAAATATCTTTTTGTCTTTTCTTGCACATAAAAATTGTATAGATATAGACTTTAAATATGATGACTACAGATAAACCCTGTACACGGCTTTCTATCACGAAAAATCAAATTTTTCTTAACTTTCAGATTTAAAGCCTAAAGATGAACAATTGAAGATAAAAAAGAAAAACTATAACAGGATCTATTGATCACAAGATTAACTACACTGAGTCTTCAAATCAGAAGGACTATGTAACATGAACACGATGATCTTTTTTCACCCTTCATTTCTTCCTTTATCATCTCTCTGAGAGCCCTGCTGACGATCTATAATTAAAAATGAGAACTTAGCACTCTCTCCTTCGAAACACACTATTCCTTCTCTCGAGTAATTGTAACTGTGCCTAAAACTTTAAATGGACTATACTATCTGCAAGTAGGGGAGATGTCTAGTGTAACTTGTAAATATATTTTGATAAGGTGTATGTCGTTTAGTTGAAGGGGTCTGCTCAGTAAAGTTGGTGAACTATTCTGAGGGTAAAGAAGCATCGTAGAGGTCTAAAGGGTACTGAAGGGGACTAGAGAGTACTTGGAGATAGGAACTAAGGTTGTAAACCGAAGGTGAGCTAATGGATATATATATTATTGACAAAAGACTAAGCGTGAGGAACCTATCAAATATAGTCTATATCCTTACATACACAATTTAGTCTCTCTAGAGCTAGTATTCAACAGTAACTCAATTGTATCTTTTCCGAATGTCTAGTTCAAGGTAAACCAAATTCGCATCGGTCATTGCCGGTGATGGTAATGTTGATAGGGTTACCGGCGTGGTCTTTCCGAGAATTACCGAGAATAAGGTAGGAATTGTGGCAAGGGAAAAAAGTAAGGAACGTAAAAAAATCCGTAAACCTATGGAACCATACACTATTCCTTGTGATTACATCGACTATATTGCTTGTAAACTGTGAAAATACTTCCGCCGGTCACCACTAGATAGTTCTCAATTATTTCTGTCTTTCTGAAGCCCATGCGAGTTCAAGATCTCAGGTCTCGACATTTGTAGTTTGTTGGAGTTACTAAAATTCGTGACACTGTGTCTGTTGCGTATGCTCGCGACTTGTAGCAAGCGACGCGTCGGTAGGTGAACCCTACCTACCGCCTACCGCTTCGTTCAGGGTCAAGAAGGGAAGCGCACGCGATTTCCTTACGTCTACGACTTCCATAGAGCCTTGATCGAAGATCTTGACGAGTTGCACAAGTGATACTGTCTATTCTGAAACATGCGACACAAGTGGGGGATCATGAACGGCTTTATGATGGATATGATTTGCGGCCAAAATGATTATTACACATGCTGGTCGACATGGAAGGAGCAAGAGTATTACAGCCTGAAAATCAGGAATGGGTAATTGCTATTGCTTATATTAGTTTCGGTTGATTCGCTGTCCCTCCATTCATTTTTGATTGTCAAAAGCCAATATCACCTTGCCAGTTGGCACATCGAGGGCGATCTACCAGAAAAATGGACCTTAACACAACTTCCAATGGGTGGACTGATAACTAAGCAGGTTTAGAGCCCTTCGAAAAAACACAGAAAATCAAGAACATAATGCGCATTTCAGATGCTGATCTTGAATAGAATGAGAGTCACATATCGGCTGCTTTCGTTAGTTGAAAGTTTGTGCTAATCGTTAACTAGATAACGGATAACGGCTCATGGATAAAAAGGAGCTAGCAGGAAAGAAGCATGTAACAAACGATTTAGCGCAATTCTTATTGCACCGACCCGGTATAGCTATCGATTACCTACAGAATGGGGTGTATGTATTGCTAGCCCCCAATTTGTGAGTTGTTTAGTCAGGCTCTTGATTCTCAATAAGGCTTAGTGCTGGTCAGTAAGTTGTTGGTGGGTCCGAATTTTCCACCGTCAAATTCTGTTCCCAAACCGTAAGTCTCATTGACATTTTCTCGAATTTACAATTTAACACCGTTAAAATTACCCGTGGGACTTCGCTCATGGAAGGGAAAAGCAAGTGTTTAGTGTTATGGTCGTTACAACGTCATGAGGCCCTTATCCATGTCGAACTAGCCTGAACGGGTAAGTTCTATATTGCATAAAGACGGTTAAATTACCTTTTCATCTACAGTGGCGCATAGGTAGATTGTGAAAGAAAAGATACGCTTAACGTAAGTTGATAAATAAAAGATAATATTCTATGATCTCAAGTAACAATGGGCAATAGAAACACAATTTGTTAAAGCATATACAAATAAAGGAAATCATTACATGATTGACTCAATGGATATTTCACAAGAGACTCAAGCCCCTTCAACGGAAAGGAGCCATCAACCTCCCCCAATTTCCCCATTCCCCCAATACCCAATTCCCCTTCCCCTTTCGCGCCACCAACACCACCGTTAAATCTAGAACCACCAACAAAGTTATCAGACATCAGACAAATACTCAAGCCTGTTGCCCCATCTAAGCGCCCAATTACAGAAAGACCTACTCCAAGCTGTAGCAACGAAATCAGTACTGGGAACGCGTTCCTCCCAAAGGAACTAGCTGAGATAGTTGCGATCCGGCAACGTCGCGAACGTGCCTGGCACGCTCGTCTTATGATATGTACAACTGCCATTAGCAGCATAGAAAGTACCTTAGCAAACTTCAAAGAAGAAATCGAAAAAGAAGAAGTTGCAGCCTTCAAGGCTTACCTACAGCTGGCCATAGCCAACTTTGCGGCTGTCGATTCTTCTCCTTCTCCTCCTCAAATTCCTTCACATACTCGTCCGACTAAAGGAGATAGAATAGGAAAAGATAAGAGCAATACGAAGAAAGTTACCATAGCATTACCCCAAAAACCAATGGGCGTGGCTATCAATAGGAGAGTAGCAAAAGAGACTCCAAGTCTACCAAATACTCCTCATATGTCAGAAAATACTTGGGCTACAGTGGCTCGTGCTGGTCAGAAGAAGGCTCGAGTAATTTTGAATAACAGTACGCAAGTGAACCTAACGGGTAGACAATCACATCGTCCAGCTATCAAGGAAAAGTCTAAAGTAACAGCTCCCCAAAGGTTGGCTCTTTCAGACAAAAGACTCTTTGTCCGTCTTCCACAAGAGCATGAATGGCGAAAACTTTCACCTGCAGGCATTCGAGAAGTAATAGTTAAAAAATTACACATCTCACCCTCCCTTATTGGAAGAATTAAGCCTGTACACTCAGGCTTCGCCTTAAGTCCTTGCAGCCCAGAAGCTAGTGAGGAAATTATAAAAGCAGGAAATGGTCTCTTTTTGTCGGGAGCGAAGTTGGAAACAGCAACTAACTGGGCCTCAGTACTGGTCCCAACTGTACCAGCGTCTATTAAAATGGAACAAGGGCTAGTAGAAGTGAG
>PEDP01000835.1:0-16990 GCA_002918395.1 Erysiphe pulchra | reverse complement strand
GTGCCACTGTAGCCCAGGAATTATCATTAGATAAGGGAGTAGTCGGTAGTTTTGCCCCTTTATTCATCCCCCGACTGGTAGTTTGACTGAGGATAATCCGAGGAGTTGCGATAGCAACCTTCTTTTCTAAGTTTTTATCTGTTTCCTTTCCATTTTTATTTCCATTTCCATTGCCTTTAGTAGGTCTTGTGTGTCTTGGAACATTTGGTGGGGAAGGAGACGATTCTGCGGCTGCAAAATTGGATATAGCTAATCTTAGATATGCTTTAAAAGCTTCAGCTTCCTCTTTTTCTATACCTTCAACAAGATTTGCCAATGTACTCTCTATATTGCTGAGAACAGTGGTGCATATCATTACGCGAACATGCCAAGCACGTTCACGACGCTGACGGGTCGCAATGACTTCTGCAAGTTCCTTTGGAAGGAACGCGTTCTCCATATCAGTGCTTTCGCTGCAATTCTGTGAAATTCTGCCTGAAGTTGGACGCTTGGAAGGGGCGGTAGGCTTGAGAATCGGCCTTCCGACTGTTATTTTGTTTGATAACTGGGTTTCTGACGGTGGTGAAGATGATGCGAAAGGGGAAGAGGGATTGTGAATTGGGGAAACTGTGGGGATTGGGGGGGGCTGATTGCTCGTGTCCGTCGACGGAGCCTGGGATTCCTGGGATATTTCCATTGAATCATTCATAAGTATTATATCATGTATTCTCTGTATTTCTTTATATATGCAAAGATTAATTAATATCTTCGACAGATCTATAATTACATTAACAGGGGGCTACGGATATCACTTCATGGGGCTATCGGTATCACTCGCCTAATGCAAGCATGCTAGACACAAATCCACACATACCGTCTAAATCTCCTCTGCCTCTACTTTCATATTCTCTGTTGACGTTATAATCTCTTGTGGTCTATGAGAAAAGCAACAGGAATCGAGTTTGAGCTCTCTAAAAATGCAGCATCTTCTTGAACCCCTTGATAGACTGATCACCTGAGGTTATAGCTGCGTGCTCAAAGGTAGAAGGTTCCTAAGGGTATTGCTCGCCTCGTCCTCGCACCCCGACTCTACTCAGAGCTCCCACAGGCCGCCCCCTTTGACTCAAAAATCCTGGATCTTGAATACTAACTGATAATGCTGAAAGACTGTTACCATTCTCTAGCTGCATCAAATTTTGTATACAAAGCCGTGCTGCAGCTTGCTGATTTGACGCCTAAGTTGATACAATCTAACGAAGCTGGGTTGCAAGCTTGGAAAACAGAGTTTTTGATATCATCCCCTAAAAAGTTTGAAATGTGCCACTGATTGTAAAATTCATCAATATTCAATGATATCTGGGATCGAAGACAGCTGTGAATCCTATGTTTGCATCTTCCTCTCAGGCACCGGAACAAAATTGTATATGGTTGAGAGAAATTTCATAATAGCTACCGAAAAAATACGAACATTTCACCTCCAATCCGGCTTACCACTAAAATCACGGCCAGTTATACTCAATGTAGCAATTCACTCTCTCAATACAACTCCAAATAAAATATCCCTTAAATCCCCATACTTTGCTGTCTATAATAAATTATCAAACGTTCGAAATCTTAATCCTTTTGGTTGCTATGCATACTGGCTTGACCCTATTAGAATAAGCTTAATTCTAAAGCGAAAGAAAGAAAGTATTTATGTTCGTACTGAATTCATAGGAGGTTATATAATATTAAATCCAGAAACTTATCGAACAGTTACGACGCGACATTCGTGTTCAAGAGAATTCCTTTGCTTTAAAATCACATATCTTAGCCTTACATGACTCTAATCGAGATATAATTAACAATAAATTAAGTGGACATAAAACTCAAGAATGGAGTGAAGCTGTAGATAATGAGTTTAAAAATATGGAACAAAACAAAGTCTGGACGCTTATACCCGGATCTGAAGCAAAAGCAAAAATCTGCCAGCTTGCTTATTTAGGCGTCACATCAGCAAGCTGCAGCACGGCTTTGTATACAAAATTTGATGCAACTAGAGAATGGTAACAGTCTTTCAGCATTATCAATTAGTATTCAAGATCCAGGATTTTTGAGTCAAAGGGGGCGGCCTGTGGGAGCTCTGAGTAGAGTCGGGGTGCGAGGACGAGGCGAGCAATACCCTTAAGGAACTTTCTACCTTTGAGCACGCAGCTATAACCTCAGGTGATCAGTCTATCAAGGGGTTCAAGAAGATGCTGCATTTGTAGAGAGCTCAAACTCGATTCCTGTTCCTTTTCTCATAGACCACAAGAGATTATAACGTTAACAGAGACCGTGATTGCAGAGGCAGAGGAGATTTATGTGTGGATTTGTGTCTGGCATGTTTTAGTATTTGTCTCAAATTATTAGTGAGTGACTCTAGTTGGTTGGAAATAAAATCTGATCTGGCTCGAAAAATTAGGTTGAATGAGTTTATGGATTCTTTAGCCCTGGTCAATTTCGTTTATAATGCTGATTAGAGAGAGCAGTCGAGAGAACAGGGGAGGGGGTTAAGAAAATAAGAAAACGGCGTAAGAATTCGATGATTCACATAATTAATCAGTCAGAACTAAAATCTGGTGTGGCTTGACCAATTAGATAGAATACATATGGAATAGAAGTGTGGTGGCCAGGCTTATCTCGTCCGACTGCGACGTGGACAGTTAGGCCTTTTACACCATTTCACTGTGATAAAGTCATAATTAAGGCATTAAGAGCTGCTCTTCCCGTATGGAGAACAACTCCAAATATAGTCAGTCCTACATCGGGAAGGAGGCATACCTCCAGCTCACATACTCTTAGAAGGGTATCGACTTCGACTTGCGGCTCTTTTCAATTCTCTCCATGACCGCCATCCTCTTAGAATTAGAGCGAGAGAGTGTCCTAATATGTGCACCTTAAAATCTAAAAGAAGACTAAGGCTATCAAAGAAGCCCGAAACACAAATGTCTCGTGTTCAACGTGCATATCAAAAACTGCCTCAAACAACGGATCATCAGAAGGTCCTGGTCGATCATCTTGGAGTGTTCGTTCTTCAACGAGGAGGAATAACCTTTCATGGGACCTTACATGGTGGAGCAGTCTACGATGCAAAGATTTTTGGTGCGACCAATGGAGCAAGGTAGAGGGTTAAGAAAATTAGGGAAGGGGGTAAGAATTTAATGTTTCCCTTCATTTATTATTATCTACATTAGAATGAGTAGCACGCTTTTTTAGAGGATCTGTTCTTGGAGTTAAAATTGCTACACTGTTATTTCTCTTTATGAGCTTTTGACGATAATTTCGACAGTTAATAATGTTTTTTTATTGAATAGTATAAACTACTATAGCGTAAATCAAGAATCATAGTAAATTACAAGTACTGTTAATAGTAGCATTCCGTCTTAACTCCATGTTTCAAACACCAATTATTTCGCTATGGATGCTTGAGATTGAGCTAGCTCCGAACTAAGACTTGGAAATAAAAGGTGTCATATCAGCTTTTAAATTGATCTCAGGCATTTATCAACAGCAAAATCTTTTTTGTCAGATTTCTGATGCAAGAAAGGAATTTTAAATTTGCTGTTGCCTCGTAAATTGGTTGTATATTTTAGACAAGCTCGTTATATGTCTTGCGACACATCAAAAATCCTCATTTCTAAAGTACTAATTATCATACTATCATAACTTTTACATGAGTTACTCCTTAGCCCTTATTATTTAAATCAAGACACTCTGAGTGGTAATTGAAAATCTCTTCAATAAATCGTTCAAGAGAAATAAGCTGGGCATTTGCTTTTCTATAACTTTCTGTTATTCTGTAGACCTCTTTAAGGTTTTCTTGGGTATTTATATCAGCTTTATGACGATCTGAAGCTATTTAATGCCTACATGTAAGCAAAGGGTTATTAATTCATCTCTTTCTTCCTTGTGGATGCAATAAAATCATGTGTTTTAGTAAGTGTGTTAATATGCTTCCAGATTTTTGAGTCAATTACTACCACAAATTTTGACAATCTCTTGACCATCAGCGTCTATCCAACAGGCACCTGTCTTTGATACTTTTCCCTCACTAGCCATTCGTAATAGGAGGTAAATATGCCCAATAATAATACCCCAAGAGTAAACGCGAATGAATTCAAAATTTTCATCTCTAACACACCACACTCCCCATCCAGCCGAATTATCTTTTTCTATGTAAGTTCCCAGACAATTCCAACATCTGATGCGTAGCTCTTTATCCCAAGAGCTGCAGATAATACACCAGTAGCCTCTCTCTGTGGGCCGTGGATCTCGTTTGGTTTCTGTGGGCTGGAAGTTTTTTTCAAGTCTTCCTCGTTCAGCCAATATACGCAAGGACTGTGTAATTAAGTCCTCTGGACAAAGGCTTGAATTACCAACTGGGGGTGGAGGTGATCTAATCTCAAGTGCCTTAGACCATTTGCCCATTTTCACGCCTTGACTAACTTTTGAAACTGCTGAGGCCTGATTTTCCGAGGAAAATGTGATCGATTTCGTTTTTTCTTTGTTTCCATGGTATATAGGCTCTACACACAAACGTTTCTCATCAGTTTTATCCAGCAAATTGCAAGATAATGATAAGTTTAAGGGTATATCTTCCTTGTCTATGGTTATCATCCTTCTCTTGGAACTCGTGGAAGCCTGAGTAGTTACTAAATCATGATGAGTCGTCTTTATTTTTACGGTTTCAAATTTTGAACTATGACGATCAACTTGTCCTTGGAGTTGAATTTTTTCCATGCCTGAATTAAATTCTACTGCATCATCCTCTCGAGTAAGCTGAAATTTAGAGCAATAATTATCAACGTCTAAATCCCGATAATTATTCAATTTGTAAGAGCTTACACGTAAAAAAGGACTTGATCCTAAGTCAGTGTCTTGTATAAGAAATTTCCCCGCATCAGTCGTGCACTCTCCTGACCTCAAATTTTGTTCATTTTTCTCGATATCATAATAGACAGGATCATTAGGTTTGTTGAGGTCAGTGGATTCACGATGCGTTTTTCGTTTTACTTGACCACTAACCGATTGAGTTGCAACATGGCTGGCGTTTAGTACCACACTCGAAGTATTGACCGCATAAGCTTGATCATCCTGTGAAAACAAAGGCTGGTTTGTAACTATTTCTAATTTGTGTCTAGAAACTGGTTCGAAATTCAGATATGATTCTGCAAGTTTTCGCCAGCGTGCTTCTGATTCATGATTGCTGGGGGCACTAATGTGCACTAAGACTTCTACATTTTCGGTCTGTTGCACTCTTGGCATGACTTAAAAAAAGAAAACAATGAAAATACTTATTCCATCTTTGGGATTTAGGAACGAAAAATAGCCATCACACTTGACTTGATTAGTCGCATCTGCATAAAATTTCCACGTCACCTATCTCGGGAGTTTCAGCTAACTATATTCTCGCCTCTGTGAGAACATTAAATCAATGTTTTACTGCTACGCGCTTTTTTCTTACCTCATGATTTATGGACTAATGGGAAAACACTAGGATTACCATTGTCATAAGTCTATAGCCTGAAGCTAGACTGGCGACCGCTTAGACATTAGACAATTATTACTTGTCTAAAAATATTAAAACTTCGCTTAGCATAACGCCAAGCTATTAGATGCACAATAATCCCCAAGTCACATGGTAAGCCGCAATGCCATCTTCCAGTTAACACAGACCATCACCAGTATGCAAATCCTAAATACTGACTGGTACGGTACGGTACGATGTGATGATCAATCAGTTGAGCAATTATAAAAAATGGCATTTTCTGATGGAAATAATACGATAAGTCCAATTGGACTTAACACCCGTGACAATTTCAAACAAATACGACGGTAAATCTCAAGTAAGAAGGGAATCATGTGTTATAAAGGATGAAATCAAATACAATCATTTTTGAGTAAATTTTCTAAGAGGCGAGTCTATCTATACTTGTAAGCTATACAAATCTGGTCAGTTATCATTCCAGATGGAAAATGGCGGTAGATAGAGTAGCTGCACGGAATATATATAGTAGTAGATATCACGTGAGTTTAACTCACAATGCACATTTGTTTATTATGAAAGGAAGACATTAAAAAATAATTTCCATTTATGCAACTTTGTGATGCATAACGAAATAAATGGGAATTACTAATTTATATTTACTGTGTATTCTATGACACTCATTAGTTGATAAAGATTTCGACCAACTTTTTGAGCTTGTAAGATAACTATATATACCCAATTACATCATCACTAAAGTTCTATGATTTTGTGATTTTAAGACCTTTTCAAATAATTTCGTGTAAGAATCAACAGAAATGGCCGAAGAATTTCCAATCATGAATAATGTAACTCGGGACATCCTAATGAAAGTGAGAAAAATAGTACCGCCTCTTCTTCCTAAGTTTCATAAAGGTACTACTTACATTTGCAGTCAAATTCTTCCACTAGCAGCTTGATTGGATTGACAAGACTCTAGGTCAAATGGGTAGGGTAGCAGTTATTGGTGGCTGCAAAGATTATACGGGTGCACCATACTTCTCGGCGATAGCTACTGCAAGGCTAGGCGCTGACCTGGTAAATTGAAAATCTCTAAACAAGTACTTGATTAAGGACTGAGTTTTACTCCAGAGTCATGTGATTTGCGAGCCGCAAGCAGGCCAAGTCATCAAAACTTACTCCCCGAATCTTATGGTGCATCCTCTGATGCGCGAATCTAATCAAGTCGGGAAAAATGATTCGGCGTCTTCTATAGCCGAGGAAATTGTCAAAATTTTACCTCGAATACATGTCCTGGTCCTTGGTCCTGGCTTAGGAGAAGACCAGTTGATGCTAGATACATGTGCGCTTGTCATCGAGGCGGCGAGGAAACGAAATATGCCATGTATTTTAGATGCTAATGCATTAACTCTGGCTCAAAATAGGCCAGAAATAGTACAGGACTATACTGAGTGTGTTTTAACTCCAAACATAGCAGAATTCCGTCGGCTCTGTAGAAGTAAAGCTATTGATTCTTCTCGACTAAGCAAGCAAGAATGTTCAGCAGAACTTGCAAGAGCTTTTGGTGGTCTCACAGTTTTACAGAAAGGCGTGTGCGATTTCATTTCAAATGGTGAGAGAACTTTGGTTTGTGATGTTCAAGGCGGCTTAAAGAGAAGTGGAGGCCAAGGCGATACTTTAACTGGGTGTCTGGCCACTTTTCTCTGCTGGAGAAAGGCTTACATGGACAAGCTGTGGAATCATGACAATGATATTGATGCCTCCGAGTCGTTTGCATTAGCTATATTTGGCGGGTCAGCTGTTACTCGAGAATGTTCCCGTCTAACATACTTAAAGAAGGGAAGAAGTTTACAAGCAAGTGATCTGACAGAAGAGTTGAATAATGCATTCATAAATCTTTTTGAAAGCTCTGACTTGAAATCTGAACATGAAGGTGCAGAAAGAAACAAAAATATGCCTATATAGCAACTGTTTTAAAAAAGAGTTGATCAGGAGTCTAACTATTTGCTTATACTGGGTATTTTTTTAATTTAGACAAATCAATGAGGAAATTTCTTGCTTGGAATCTTATCCCTGAGTTGACTTTATTTTGTGCATGATGGTAGTTTCAATTTCATCCCACTACTTGATTTTTCATGTTATCAAAATAGTAAAAATCTAAGATTTGATTGATATTTTAAACTTAATGTTTACGTATGATCGTGAATTAGCGTATCAGATGCTGAAAAAAAATAACTTTGCGCCCACAGATAATATAAAAAAGAAGAAATGTCATTAAATTGCAAGGCAAACAAAGTAAATGAACAGCATCAAAAATTGATAGTTGTCTAGAACGATATGGCACGTCTAAGATTACCCAAAATTGAAGGTACATGCAATTTTTCCATGAATGAAAAGATCTTACAATAAGAACTCTTGACCACAATAAATAACTATTGGTGTAGTACATCAAATTAACGGAGGTTACGGCCTTAACATTGTCTTCTCGCTTCAACCCTTTGTGGAATAGAACTAGAGTCATCATCATCAACAAAATATGAGCAAAAAAATTCACATAAACATAGTAAGAGGTTACCAAGGTGTCACTGTGGCTTATTTCACAACCAAAAAGGGTAGTAACATCTTACAGGTACTTAATTACCGTTGGGCGTTTAAAAGATTGAAAGGGAAACTCATTGGGTGTGAACTTATTTAATAAAAAGTCGTCTAAAACTCGCCCCTATAACCAAAAATGAGTACCTTATGAGCTATTACTCGATTAAAAGATGCGGAATCTAAATGAAAAAAAGGTAGGATTTTATTAAAATTCACCCCCTATTGTTACCATTGATTATTCTTGGACCTTCAGTGTAAGATTTTAAAGAATAAAAGTATCTGATGAGATATCTATTGGAATAATAGAATTACTTATGATACCACAAATTCAGATAAATTAGTACTCGGTATCTCTATGACCAAAATAAAAATCTGAAATATGAGGATATCATAAATTACTTCGCATGTGGAAACTAGAAATTAGAAACTTCCGGAAAGTAACGATGAGTGAATAGACAAACTCAAATTCTCTACAGAATTGCCAACGCCAAATAGTATAGCAAAACCGGAATCTTCAATAAGTCTACTTTCTAGCAAGGGATCATCCATGATTTAATCTTGAGCCAGAATTTTATACCATCGTCTTGCAAAATATCGAGAAGTCCAGAAGATGTAAGAAACCTTATCGAAGGAAAGAGATCACGGAAGAGGAAATTTTGATCAATGATCTATCTTGCATTTAGCTCTTCGATCCAATTTGTATGACATTAAATTTCATCTTCATCAAAAATGATCTACCGCCACTACCTTCACAAATCGAGCATCATTTAAATTATCACTAATACTTTAATGGATTTATAGCCGCCGCATGTGCAGGATTCGGAGATCTTAATCCTCAAGGAACCTTCAAGGATATCCCCGACTCTGGTCTGGTATGATGTAGTCCTATTCCGGAGCATATTCTATCCCTTAAGATAACGACAACTAATACCACAAAGTATGACTCAATCCAATAATTTTGCATGAAATCTAGATTTTTGTTGACGTAAAAATAAAGCCATATATAATAGTTTAAGAGTCGCGTATGCTCCTGTGAAAAGAGGAGGTTTAAATAAGAGAAGTGAGGTTCTAGATGGGGTGCGAGAAATAATGCAGTAAATTATTATTTCATTCCTTCTGCTTTCTTTTTTTCACAAATACTCGTGTAGTTGAATACATGGTCATAGATAATGACAATGGCTTCGTTATTTATGCCTTGAGTGAGTCAAAAATTTGAAAAATTTGGCTCCCAATCTAATAATTTGAATAAAATTAAACAATGAAATCTATAAACATTAAAACTCCTGTTTCTAGAAATTGAAGGCTCCTACCCTTTTATATAACTCTTAGTGCCTAGTCTACCGCGCTCCTCGATATGTATGAAACACAGTGCTAAATAATACGGGGTAAAAGGATTCTAATTCGAGTAACTACTTGGAAGCAAATATCCGAACTCCATAATACTGAAACTGGCTAGATCAACATCTAATCTTATCCTGTTAAGAATATTTAAATTAGATAATGCTCTGAGCCCTATATTTTCAACAAGCAAGCTTCTTCAACAAGATTGAAAATCCAACTTTGAATACCCATATTGAGGGTAAAATAAGTGTCTACACAGGCTGGAGAAACCTCCTTTCATGACTTTTACGCTACGATGCTGCCTCAGTTGCCTCTCGAGAGCGAGCTATTTCTCCGCGCATTAGTGCCATCTCACACGCCTTCTTTTGTGCGCCCTTTTTCGACTGATTGACTGCTTCTACGATAGAAGCGGGCGAGGAGCTCATGTTTCGTCGAATGAGAACGCGAATAAGCGTCGATTGGGCCTCTATCTCACAAAAATTACATCGAGTTTTGGCTTTCTAAGGAGTAGCTTCCGGTAGAGCTGGTGTTGGCGTACGAAGCTTCACGTCGAGCTTCGATGAGCGGGTTATGTAGCACAAATCCAGTACCTCTGAAGTCTGCGCAGATATTCCCTTTTGTAATTGCCTTGTTGAAAGCCGCCTTAAAGGCAGGTAGGAAGGCCTCTTTGCTAATATGGGTAATATAGTTGCGTGCCAAACCTGATATCTCATCTACATATGCTCGCTTCAAAGGCGAGAAAAAGCCTACATCAAGCGGTTACAACAGATGCGACGAGTAAGGAGGCATATCGAGGGATATAATGTTCTTCTTTATGCAGAAATTCTGAAAGTCAAGGGAACGGTGGCTCTCGTAGCCGTCGATAATCAACAGCCGATGTATGCTTATGGTACGTGGTACGCGCCTTTGTATGCTTGTTGAAATTCCCCAACCAGGAATTAGCAAGCTTATTTGACGTCCAGCCGTTAGGGCTGACCTCAATGATCCAGTCGTATGGTATTTCATTATACCAGAAGGAAATGAGGACCTTGTCAGCAAATGTAATAAAGGATGGAATTGCCCATCCTGTCGCATTAACTCCCAGTATTACAGTAACCCACTCGCGATTGCCTGGCTGAACTCGCTTCTATTTACCGCATCCCTCTGAGCTGGTAACTACTAAATGAGATGTGATTACCCCCATCATAAGCCAGTCTCATCAAAATTGTATAAACTTTGTCCTGAATACCATACTTGTCTTTGAATGATTGACAAAGCGTGAACCATGGGTCTATAACCCATGGATCTTCGAATAGAGCCCGCTGACGGTCAAATGGACGGCTCAATTTAATCCTTAGCTCAGGCGTACGCTTGATGAAGTTGTCAATCCAATTCTTGCCTACTTGGTCTTTACCACGCTCTTGAAGTAGTATATCGACCATTTCTCGTACAATGCCCTTTGTAGGCGCAACTCCTCTTTTATTATCTCGCAAATGACCTTCTCTTCTAGTATAGTAAGCTTTAGTGGGCTGGTAATCGCATTGAGACTATCTTCCAGCGCGTTGGTCGCGGAGCGTTTTTCTAGGGACACTATATACCTCTGTAACGCGTTTCCACTTTTAAACTCGCATTTCTCAAAAGAGGAGAATACAAGCTACAGTAAGGATTCAGTTTGAGTCTTTAGCATGTTGTGTTGTTGAGGCATTACAGACTGCTATCGAATGTGCGTTGATAGCTGTATTGGTGCGGCTAGCGACGCCTATAAGCCACGTTACATCAAAGGCTTTATCTAACCTAGGGCCAGTGCCGAACTGTTGTTCTTTCCCCCAGCTCAATTCGCCAATACGCAAAAAAAAAGTAGAGACCCCAATAGATCCAGATTTCGAAAAAATGGGTTACCCTGGTAATCATGTGATACTCATCTTGACGATGCAGACACTCATTACAACGACCAAAACTTTGCAGTTACTAATTGCAACTAAAAAATTAATAAATGAGAATAAAACCTAATTTTTGTGCTCTATAATATTTAGATTTACTTGGTTTAAATTTGGAGCTTTTACTAAGTTTTGAAGTATTTTTTCTAGAAGTAAAGACCCAGAAGTGAGTGGATCACACTGGTTTTGTCCCAATCAATCGAAAATTTATCTACGGGTGAGGGCAGGAATTCATTTCAGATAGCAGGGCAAAATAGTTTCGTATCTTATGAAGTACACGGAAAAATATTAGAGCCATATCATACAAACCACAACTGCCTCGACTCGAAAAGTATGATGGGAGATTATTGAAATTTATTGAGGGAGGTAATGTGGAAATCTCAAGAAAGTGAATAATTAGGCTGGGAGTAGAAGTTAGTAACCGAAAAGAAAGAGATTTGATTAAGGTTAGATTTCTAGTCATCTGACATTAATTTAATACTTCGGTTAATGCTATGCAGCTGAGATCCATCTAATCTGACTGTAATTTTCGTCGATACTAGCTTACCATGCCAGAAGTGTGTAAGCCTCGCCTCGAGGTGTTTGTTATGATATCTGATTTAGCGAACGGTTACTAAATTTCTTGGTTGCATTATAAGGAAGTATATTGAATTTAACGAAGGTCAACTCGAGAATTAATAAAATATCGGGTAAGAACATAATATAAGACGAAGTAATACATCTCTAGATCATATCGGGTAACTATCTAGAGACACATAACAGGTCAATACGCTAAAATTTGCATGATGAGAAAAAAGAAAGTTGTGAACTAGTGGTGATAATTTTGTAGTTAAAAGTGCGATTATCACCCAGTGATTATGGCTAAATAAGTGTGAGGGCTCTTTCATTAGACAGAAGACACTCTACCAAAACATAAAGGTTGGGAGGGTTTTTTTTTTGATCGGTTCATTAATTCAGCTGAAATTTGGATGAGCATATCTTATTTCTCACGGCAGATGTAAACACGCCAATGAGAGCCTGTATTTCAAAATAACTTCAAGTTTAAAACCTTTGGATCAGTTTCTTTGGTTAAGGGACGATCATTGGTGAAGAAGACGCCATTCAACTCCCGAGAGATATCTGTAATTGGAATCCGAGGACTGGGAGTTCTAAACGTAACATGGGACATCAAATGTGTTCAAAGTAAATAATGGAGTTGCAAGCCTTTCTTAATGTTAATATGCTAGGACCCGCCGACAAGATACATATCGATTCTTTTAAGGGATTCTTCCTATAAATAGTAAACTTAGTCCCGATTGATTACGCCACACATCAACTTTTTGATCAGCTCATAGCATGTGGTGCTATATCCTTAACAATTATTTCACATTGCAAACTGGGTTGAGGCCTTCGATGCATGATCTTACTGATTGCACAAAGTTTCCTGCAACCAATAGAGAATCCCAAAATGTTTTAACATGAGCAGTTATAATCTTAAATAACTAGAAACTTGAGCTTTTGCCATAGTGCCAGTAAATTGTGATGCCTACACGGTGCGCTTTATTGTTCTTCCCGGCCTATACAAGTACAGCGTCAAGCTTTTCATATGAAAGGTAGGTAATAAAATTCATAGAACAAATTATTCAGATAAGTTATATTTGGATTCGACCTTAAAAATAGAAAATTTAGGGATTGTGCTCTTTTTTTTTGCTTGAGAAAAGCTTTTTTCGCGCCGGTTGTTTGTTCGCTCAGATGGTGAGTGAACTGAAAAGAGGTTTCTCGATCTTTTCAGAACACGTCCTACAAAAGTGAGGTCATAGCCAAATCAGTTGAAGCGAAGTCCAAATTGGCTTGTCCCTACACAGCGGGAGTTATTGCTGCCTGAGCTTTGACCGTGCCCACCGGCCTGCCTCCAAGTCGATGGACCTAAAGAAGTTAGGCTCATTCTACAGCTTAGTAATTCTTTGCCCTTAAAGCAGCAGTGCAGTGTTGACATGGAAACGAATATTTGTCCACATCTCATAGTCTTCCTCCTTCCTTCCTTCACCTGGCCCCTCTCCCCGTTTCTGAGTAGTAATACCCCTCCATGCACCCACCTACCCCTATTCCGTTCTGCGGGTCATTTCGGTCTCCTTACTCATCCCCCTTGGACAGATCATCTAAGTGAAAACAAAAACAAAAACAACTATAACAACTAATGATTAATCGCTCCTAGTCCAATCGGCTTGCTTCAAAATTCTTGGGTGCGCAATCGCTGTATTCGTCTAGGACTTACGAACTTACTGCCAGCCCCTACGTTCTATCCTACACGGGATCATTATTCCTACTCGCCATCTTGGGTAGAATCTTCTAATTTCCAACTATTGTGCCATTGACTGGCGATTGAGCTCTTGATTGTTTTTTTCTCAATACAAGATTCAAGAATTCGACCTTATTTTATTTTCCATTCTACTATTTTTAAGCTTGAGTATTTTTCTCAATATCATGGCGCTTCGGAAACTGTATAAAGATTTTCTCATGATGCTGGATGCATCATTCTTAACAGAAGACGTTTCTTATCATTATATCACAACACTTTCTTCAACGCATGGTAAAACTGCTGTCATGAAACATCTCAAAAGCCCTGACTTCAAGATAAAGGGTCAGGAATTTATCGATGTGGTTGAGGGACCGATGTCTCTGGCAGTCATCGTGGAAACAAAGTTGGAATTTATTAATGGAGGCGGACCTTACCTTCCTACCCTTGATGATAACTTTATTACTGACCGCACAGTTAATATCCCCATTGTAAGAAGTGCCTAGACTTTATTCAATCTTGTCGTTAACATTAATAGATACATTTTATCTCATTCAACACTAGTTTAAAAATTCAACAAATACGTTTGAATTGGGACCAAGGCGCTCTTCTGAAACTTGTTGATGTAATTGGGAAGACCGGTCGTAATTGGCCTATCAGTGATGGGATGGATCAAGTCAAATTGATAACATCAAGCGTGGAGTCATTAAAAACTATTAACAGTACAACTAGCCCTCAAGCCTATGATAATGAAAAAAAAGAGCGATTAAACGCAACAAACCCGACACGAGATCCTCATGCTCCTTACATCTCTTTTCAGCGCGTGTAGAAGAGACGCACGGAACTCCTTCTGTAGCCGTTGCAACTCGTTCTTCCGCCAAACCACCTCAGCGTGACATTCAAGAGCTTTTTGGTGACCTTGATCTTGAAGCCGAGTCGCCTGGAAATGGCGAACTTTATGTTCGCAACCGCCTCAAAAAGCCAGTCAATACTAACGCCATTGCTAAAAATTTTGGGCCATCTCGTTTATTTGATAAGGATGAACCTCCAATTTATTCTCCTGAGAAAAGTAAAAATCCAACCAAGTTTAAGCACTTTGAATTCTCAAACGGTGCGCCTAATGAAGAAAGGTCATCACCTCACATGCCATCTAAGACCATAAAACATGAAAGCCAATGGAACTTTGATGATTTTGTGACCCCTCAGAAAATAATACCCTCTAAAACTTTGCGCGCTAATGAGATACGTCACTGGGGAACTAGTGATGATGAAGTATTGGAAAGCCCTGAGCGTGTAAAAAAGGTAGATCGGCCTCGAAAAAATATTCAGGCTCATTTTGATTTTCCAGATGATGATTCTCATGAAGAACATTACGCTCCGGTCATTGGTCGGTGTCGCGGACAAGCTCATAATAATGGTCTTGGTCTTTACAGAGACCTATTCGATGAGCAGGACGGAAGCGCAGTGCGAATGCACGAACTCAATATACCTAGTCATGCCAATGTAAAAGATCGACAAAAGGATTTTGAGGCCCATTTTATCATGTCTGATAAATCACCGGGTACAACGCCAACTGAAAGAATTACTCAAGATAGAGCTAAGTTAGTTAGAGCGATGGATTCTAGCTGGTCTTCCCACGACCATTCACAAACCCTTAAAGAAAATATTCCAGCTACCATATATTCACCTCGAAATGGTGGACCCGGACAACCATTAGCTGAGTCTACCAATATCATAAATAAAAGACCAAATGGGATCAAGACAGATGGTGATGGCATGGGGGGTAGAAAGGGACTTACCCGTTCATGGGATATCGGAGATGATAGTGACGGGGAACCGAGCGAAATAAAGAAGGTCATAAAACACCGTACAGGTCAACAAGCACAAACTTCCGGTGGAGGTTTTTGGGACTTTTGAAAAATTTGAGTCTTGTGAGGCTCCGCCTCCGGATAGTAACTAATGATTCAACGCATGTGAATTATAAATTGCTTATCAGTTATACCTATAGACCATATTTTGCTGGCTTGATACAGGAAGGGTCAAACCTTATTTTACCAAACATATTTAATCTTGTAACGTTATATAATGACCAATGACAGTAACGACCAAATGATATATGATGTATTTCAAACTTTTCTCATCCAACTACTTTATTTCTATGTCTATGACTTTTATTAATAGAAATGAAGAATTTACATAAAAGAGGCGAATAGGGCAGTTGGTCACAGGTTTACTATGATAGGCTTATGTTCTGACACGTTTATTTATTGAATCTTGGGCAGTAATCATGAATCTCAAGCACCAATTAGTTCGGATTTTGTTAGTAGTTTGAAAGTATCAATAATTTTGTTAAGAATAAAACCTAGGAAAACCATAAAATGACCATGAGTGACACATTGCACAAAATACATATTCCTACCTTTTTTTGTCTTTCTCCTTTTGAAAATTAGTTAAACTATAAGGTTTGTCAAAAAAATTTTAACTAAATAAGAGACATCGAATATAAACCGAACTTATAATTCTGCACCCTATTTCATCTTCGTTTTAGACCATATGAAGTGTCGGGGAAGTGTCGAGCTTACAAATCAGATGATCCATTTCTTTAATTCCGGATTTAACAATCTCTCTCAGCTCAACTTATCTGCCGGACTAATGTCCAGCCAGCAACTAACAATCAAATTTTGAACCATGATGAAGTGTTCCCTCGTTTTCAGTCATCCGTAAGCCAGCCTTTTAAGTCGGGTTTGTCGTGACTGAAAAAAAATTTTGTTCTACAACACCATATCATCTAAATACAGAAAAAAAGAGATTTTTCAAAACTAACGATCTGAGCATATTTACTTTTTAATCAAAAAGTACCAGCCTCAATTTATAGGGAATTTGTTTCTTGGTGCGTCAGAAACTGGTGTCAAACTCTAGCACGCGGTACAAAAATTGAGAGAGAGAGTCCATCGCTATAAAGGGATATTCTTATAAGGTATTTACACTTCGTGTTGATTCAAACGGAGCAAAGAAATAGCCACAACAATAAATTTTTTGACTTTAAATAATTCAAGATCGAGCTTAAAAAGGAAAATCAATGGGTGATTTGTAATATAGAGATGGAATCTATAGTTCCCAGAAATGGATACATATCAATCTAAATGGACTTCTTTTCACCCACAGTTAGATCAATAAAGATGGGGTTGCAAGAGTGCAGCTAATTTGGTTTTGATTGTAAAATTTATAGTGATATTACTAAAGTGTCTTATTTAGTTATCTGGGAATCAGTCCTGGTCGTTTGACCACGATATAGGTAAAGGAGGATTAGGTTTATAGATAGGTATTTAATTTAGGTTAAAGAAGAGGTTTTGGTACGATAAATTATAATAGAGTAAG
>PEDP01000834.1:0-16992 GCA_002918395.1 Erysiphe pulchra | reverse complement strand
GATGTCTTAATATTTTCCGATGGTGATTTAACAGATCACTGGATTAAGGTCAACGTAGTTCTACAGCGACTATCAGATGCTGGTCTTAAGCTAGACCCCCAAGAATGTGACTTCGCTACCCAAAAGACGAAATATCTAGGATACATAATCGAAGCAGGAATGGGGTTTAGCCCTAAACCAGATAAAATTCGTGCTATTTCCGAATGGGAAAAACCCAAAGATGCAAAAGGAGTTCGAAGTTTTTTGGGTTTCGCTAACTTTTTCCGTAATTTTATCAGAAATTTTGCTCATCTAGCAACGCCGCTCCACGAATTAACTAAATCAAACGTTCCTTTCCGATGGGAATAGAGCCAGAATATAGCTTTCGAAATATTGAAAAGAAAATTTAGCAATACTCGCTATGTGGCAAGAGAATAGGTTGACCGTACTTGAGCCTGACGCTTCGGGATGGGCGACAAGGGGCTGTCTATCCCTATTCGATAGTTCTGGAAATTTAAAGCCAGTGGCGTATCACTCCAAGAAGCTAGCTCCAGCGGAGTGTAACTACTTAATACATGATAAGGAATTATTATCAATTATAAGGTGTTTAGTCGAATGGAGGTGAGAGCTAATTGGATTGGAACAGCCATTTGTAATCTTAACAGATCATAAGAATCTGGAGTACTTTATGACAACACGAAAGCTAACAGAACGGCAAGTAAGGTGGTCAGAAATTCTCTCACAGCACAATTTCCGTCTACAATTTAGACCGGGTAAAAAGGCCGCACGTCCAGATGCACTATCTAGACGAGCACAAGACTTACCGCAAGATAGTAACGATCTGCGATTAAAGGAAAGGGAGTTTCAATTGCTGCGAGATGAATGGATGAAACATAAATCAAAGTGAAGCTGGAAGTTTTTCAATAAAGTCAAAGGTAACGCATTGCCAACGACGGTCTGGTGGCTCCACAGATTGTAAAAATTCCTACTTTTTCATGGTGGAAGGGTTAGCTTTACGACATGTTTGACATGCTAGAGTGAACTTAAGACAATCACTCTTTAGCCGAGGCCAATTGTATGATCTAGATAAAATTTCATACATTGATTTGTATCCTGGATGACCTAGGCGAGCTAGTAAATGATAAAGTTGTAATAAGCGAAGTCTCAGAGGTTCATCAGATGGAATGATAAGTCTATTGTTTAAGAATAAACGATTGTTATGTATATTTGGTTGACCCATATGATACTTATAGCCTTTATTTATTGGCCTTGATGGGACACGAAGGAGATTTTCTTTCACAGCAGTCATAAGCTCATTAATGTCATTACCTGTAGTATAAGCATGAGCGATCAAATCATTTAGGTTAGGAGTACTTGGGATATTATTTTTTTCTGTTGGATGAATTGGTTGTTGAACGTTTTTATTTAAAGTAATTTTATTTGCATTGATAGTAAGGTTTGCGACGAAGGATTGGTGTGGTAATTCTAAATTATCTCTTTTAAGTACAGTCTGGTATTGGAAACGACAGCATGCGCAAACATCCCTAGCTGTAGCTCCGCAATCCTAATACCCACAACTACACTATCTGGATTTGTTAATAATTTAGTAACTGCTATCTCACATGATGACTTGGTCAAACAAGCCGACAAGATCGAGCCAATTAACTCTAGTACATTTTTAATCGACAGAAAATTTCATAAAAATCGCCCCCATTATACAAAATCAGGACAATCATCTCAACAACTTAAGAAAAAATGTTTCATTTGTAAAAGAGAAGGTTGTTGGTCAACCAGACACACGGAAAAAGAAAGACTAGAAGCCAGACGAAAATTTTTAACAAAATTTCATCATACGTCTTGGAATACGAAGGAGAAGATAACGAAGATAACGAAAGTTATGAACATAATGACCACGACAATGACTCAACAAACATTCTTTTCTTTGAAATGGATGAAGAAGACAATAAAGTAGATACATAAGAAAATTCAGAATTGTTCATTACATCAATTGATAAAATCCCTGCTAATCACACCAAAAATTATCACCAGGTCCTATGTGACCAAAGTATTTTTCATCGTATAACCCATGAAAAATCAGTTTCTCATGTTGTGGAAGGGCGATATTCTTCTTCTAAATTCTGTGGAATTATGTCGGATACAGGAGCAGCTTCAATTTCAACAGCTGGACAGGGCCAAGTAAAAGCTTATATAAAAACCTTCGGTGGAGAAATCGACAGATCAACTGCTGGATCGATTCATGCACACTTCGGAATTGGAAACACTACATCGATAGGCTCTATCAAAGTAACATCTACCATTGAGATACCAAAATATGGCTGATATTTCAATTTTCACTATCTCCCAAAGATCACCTCACTATACATTTAAAATATCTCGACAAAAAGAACTTGAGGGTCTATTTGATAGAAGAGTATTCCAAATTGTATTATCTTATGCTGCTCAAATAACTAATCCTACTCTTGACGATGCTAAGTTTTTAAATAAATGTCTGAACATGCTTAAGAGCTCTAATAGTCTAAAGATAATAGCATTTACAGATTCTTCTTTTGCTAACAACAGAGATTTTTCTTCCCAAATTGGATACATCGTAGCCCTTGTAGACGATAAAAATAACACTAACATTTTACATTGGCAATCGGTTAAGTGCCGAAGAGTTACAAGAAGCGTACTAGCATCCGAATTATACGCTCTCTCATTTGGATTTGATGTTGCAGCATCAATCAAGTCAACATTGGAACAAATACTTGCTATCTCGCGGAAAAATAAAATAATACCGCTAACAAGATGTGTTGATCCAAAATCTCTTTACGAGTACCTAGTCAAACTGGGAAACACACAGAAAAAGCGCCTGATGATTGACATTATGTGTCTCCGTCAGTCATACGAAAGACGAGAAATCGCCGAGATCGTTTGGATACCAGGTAATCAAAATTCAGCGGACTCAATGACAAAATCAAATCCCTGTAACGCACTTGAGAAGATCTTAGAGACAAATAAACTACAGTTGAATATCGATGGATGGGTAGAAAGAGAGGAAGAAACAGATCTCTAACTTATATGAACAATATATGATTTACAAGTCATTCCTTTTTGTTTGTTGCTAGTGTCGGTAAATGCAATATGAATATAAGTAGTCATGTGATATTACTACGTCACCGAATTTTACTACGTCACTGAATTTGTATCTCTAAGGCTTTAAAACCCGGAGACTAAGTATAATAGAAGATAGAAAAAGATAGTAATACAATTCGAATATATACCAAAACTCCATAACTACCTAAGGTCTTACCAACACTGAGGCTGTAGCATCTAGCCACTCCGCTAAAATTCGTCTATACGGTGACAGCATGGAAGACCTGTCATCTTCGAAAAAAACCCCAGTCCATACACCCATCAGATTGGCTCCAGGACTCTGACTATCTACTACCATTTGGTATTGCTCAAGTAATTTCTTAAGGTCAGTCATACGCTGGCAAATGAGTCGTAAGTTTACGAAACATGGCTATTTGATGCTCAAATGCTACGACAAACCTTCTTAGCTGTAGCAAGCTTCTGCTACCAATCTATTAGCTGATTCTTTAAGAGAAGCTCAATAGAACTGACCACTATGAAGAGATCATTTGTCGAGAAGCCAGTTGTGCCTTTAAGGCTCGATGAGCACTCTCAGCCAGTTGGGTCGTAGTGGCTTCCAGACCGAGAACCTGACATTATGCAAAATTTATACTCCTCTAGGGTTGAAGCCAGGTCTTCTGTAGGTAAACGACTATTTTTAGATAGTGTGTTGCCAAGTTTACCTCAATCAAAGCTGTGAGATTGATTTCTTTCACAGTTTACGACCTTGATCAGAGGTTTCTATAAATTGCAATCTTAAATTTTAGGTTAGTGTCACAGCAGAGATGGGTCTTATGGGTAAGATATAGGTTTGGGGTAATGGTGGTTTAGGTGACTAAGTTTATTTGATAAAACTAGTACTTTGAAAAGGCTAATGAGTTCTGATGATAATAATAACAGGTGTATCTAATGAACTAATAGGTATAATATCTGATGGTGTCTGAAGTGACGGAAGACTAAGCGTAAAGAATCATCTACGGACTATGTGTTACTTTTAATCTACAATTCTGTGCTGTTGTTCTACAAGCAAAAGTAATACAGTCATATTTCCCAAAGACTTGTACCAATATCGGTGCATGTGTAGGTCGGGCTGGTTGTCGGTGTCTGTCGGTAAAGCGAGAGTAGAAATAAGTAGAAACAAGGGTTAGATTCAAAACCTGAGAGGTAGGCGGTGTTGTGTTCCCTTTTGCTACTAGACGTGTCATTCCTAGCCACCATACTTCCGCCCCGAAGGTCGCCACTGAAACTACGCATGACTCCACTTCTGTTATTAATGCCCTTGGAGCAGCGCCTCTCATAACCGAGCTCGTTCGTCTCAAATGCTGAGCTAGTTTGAGTGCCTTTGCACACCAGGCTTCAACATGATATTTGAATGATGGGCGAGGGTCGAGATACACTCCCAATCAGCGGATTTGTTCAGCCGGATTGATCATATTTCCAATCACTGTAGTTCCAATAGGATCTCCTTTCTTGCGCCAGGGAAAGTGAATTACCTCTGATTTTTTGGCGTCAAAAAAAACTGCATTTTCTTCAGCCTAGTTTGTTATGCTATCTACCTCTCTATGTACTGCAGCTGCTGACTCGGAGATTGTGGGTCCAAAGCCAAAAATTCCAACGTCATCAGCGTAGCTGAAACATGCGATGGTGTTTCCGCTGCGCATTGGCTCTGCTTTGTATAAAAGAAAAAGAAGAGGAGAGATGGGTGAGCTATGTGGTAGGTACTCCACATACCAATTTCTTAGGATCTGTTACTCCTCCTAAAAAGCGGACTTGTGCTTTCCGATTCTTCAGGAACGATGTAGCCCAACGAAGTATTACTTTCGGCCAGCCCTGATTTTGCATCCGCCATATCAGCCTGTTAAGTATTACTGCGTTAAAAGCGCCCTGCATATCAAGTGTGACAAATGTTGAAGCCCGCCCTTGCGACTTAGCTTCCTCAATATCATGCACTACACAGGTAACAAGACCATTTGCTAATCGTTTGGGTAATGCTTCAAATTGCTGGTGGCCAACTATATCCCAAATAATCGCGAGCCAAAATTCTCTCCAAACCTTTTACCAAACAAGACAACAGTAATATCGGCCTCCATCCTTTTGCGGATGATGGATCTTGCCCATTTTTAGGAAGAAAACCCACTTTAGCAAGTTTAAAGCATTTTGGATGGTAGCCAAGACGGAGGCAGGCACGAAAAAGTTGTGTGACATCTGTTTCTATAGTTTCCCACCAAGTTGCAAGCAAGTTGCAAGCAACTCAACAGAAATCCTGTCTGCTCCAGGGCCAGTGTTGCCACTTCCAATTGTGCATGCTCTTACCTCAAGCTCCGTCAATTCTTCCAACCATGGATTGTGCGCATCTCTTGAAAGTGAGAAAGGGGGAGGATCATCGGAAGCTGAAAATCTTGCTAAAAGACTGTCTCGTAATATTCTAGCACGTTCCACCTGATCTGATACAAACCGACCCTCGTGTTGAAGCGGGGGGGTTAATATTGGCCTGACGAGAGCTAGCCCATCGCATAAGTCTGAACGTTTCTTGCGCCGTTTTCATATCTTCTACTTTCTTTTTCCAATGCGTTCTTTTAGCTGAGGCGACTGTGGCTCTGAATTTCATCGCCTGTGAGATGCGCTTAGACCCATTCATTGCTTCTTGATACTCTAAGTGAGCAAATTTACACTAAGGTGCCCATCATACTGCACTCCTTCCACTTTTCTGGTTCGGACGCTTGCCAACTGCTTTCATTGCGCTATCTAAAGCCCAGCATATTCCCTGAGCATAACTCTCCGTCTCTTCAACTGTATTTATAATAGTTGGTTGAGGTAGCCAATGCAAGACTACTCGAATGAATTGGAGTACATTCGCCTTGGAAACTCTAAATTTCACACCAGACGCTGTTAATTTTGGAGCTGAAGCTTTATGGTTGGGTACTGTGACAAGTTCGGCTTGATCGTAAATACACAAGGAAGTCGGCTAGAAAGATCTATATTTCGTTAAGTAACTAAATCTACGTACAGGTACATCCATTATATACTGTGCTACATGATGGCATATAATTATTCTAGAGCTTTCTACGTAACCCGTAACCCCTTCGATATTTGCTAAGTTCCATCAACTTCTATTGATATTGTAGAATCTTTTTAAGGTTTCTGGTCAATACTAGGGCTTGCTTACGTTTTATACGAGCCCCTGAGATCTACAGAAACCTAAGCGAGATTACCCGATAGTTGATCAGTTCAGGCACACAGCCGTACCAAGTCTGAAGGCTCTAGCCCCATGACAGGTACAAAGCCACATATGGGGAGATGGCCAATGGTAATGTACCCTTCAGTGCCAACCCAAGCCATTATGTTATTGATATTAGACCATGCTAAGTCTAAAGTATTTCCGGCACGATTTGTCAGTAAATGCTGGAACTGTTGGTATCAATACTGTAGCCCGATTAGTGGCCGCTTCTAATTTCGCTCCTGTCAAAAAGAGCCCATTTCCTGCGTTTAGAATTTTTTCCCAAGCTTCTGTGCTGCAAGGGCTCAAGGCAAACCCTGAGTGTACTGGCTTAATTCTACCAATTAATGTAGGTGAGATTGACAGTTTCTTAACAATAACTTCACGTATGCCAGCAGGGGAAAACTTTCGCCATTCGTGTTCTTGAGGGAGCTGAAGAAACAGCCTTTTGTCAGTAGGAGTTGCTGGAGATTTCTCTTTATTTGACCTTCGTGGTCTTATTTTACTCATCGGAGTGATATGTGTATTACTATTTGGAGTGACGCGGGCCTTGTTCTGACCATTGCGAGCTACAATCACCCATGCATTCTGTGAGGTTTGAAAAGGTCTTTGTATTTGAGGAATAGCGACAGGAAAATTCTTTTCTAGATCTTCACCCCCTCTGGACCCAGAACCACTACCTTTAGCCAGCTTAGAATACGATGGGATTATCGACCGCAGCAAAGTTTGCTATTGCTTGTCGGAGGTATGCTTTAAAGGCAACAATTTCTTCTTTCTCGATTTCGTCAGAAAAATTGGCCAAAGTACTTTCAATATTGCTATACACTGTGGTATATACAATAATACGAGTGTGCCAAGCACGCTCATGACGCTGTCTTGTCGCAACTATTTCGGCAAGTTTCGTGGAAGGAATGCGTTCGCGACATCGGACCTATTTTTTTTTGCTTTGCTGTGGTCTTTTAGGTATCGGACGCTTAATGAGAATAGCAGGTTTAAGAATCTTTCTGCTGGATATAGTACTGTTAGGTAGCTGAGAGTTTGACGGTGGCGTGATGGCGTGATGGCGCGATAGGGATAAGGGAATTGGGCATAGGGGGAATGGGGGGAATGGGGGTCGAGGGTTGATTTATAGCTCGTATCCATCTAAAGATCTTGGTTTTCGTGTAATATATCCATTGAATCAGGCGTGTTGAGAATAATTTTGTATCTATGTCTAATAGTGTTAAATCGTAAATTTGAGTAATGTCAATGAGCTCAATCCGAAAGTCGCTTAGTCAGGCTTCCAAAGTGGTACTACCAAAATGTGCAATCATTATGAGTGAGATTTTCAAATTTAACCTGTAAAATTACAGATACTACTTAAGTAGCTTTCTATTGGTAGGACGATCACATACAAATTGGCTAAGATCTAGAATTTAAGCGAAAAATAACGGCTGGTGATTGGTTGATCGTTCTCGTGATGCCTCGATGCCTCCCTCGGCTTACTCAATAAAATAATAGAGGTTGCTGTTTCTATGACAACCACACTCTCGCAAATGATAGGGCTAGGCGTTTATACTGAAAGATCCGCTTCAACACTTATGGTTGTGGTAAATTTAAAATGTGTAAAATTTATGAATTATCTGTTTCAAAACGAATCAAATTTTGCATGAGCTAAATTCAACTCATCTTGTGTCAATTTAATTTCTTTATCTAATCTTTGCGTTGTCCTAGCAACTAGCAAAGCTGACAGAACACGCACCTTTCAATAACAGTGTAATTTATTGCAGACCATTTCGGTTCAAAAGTCACGCTTTCATGATTTCTCTGATTTTAACATTCATTCAAACTTCACAAATTTGACAATTCACATTTATAATGAAATTGATTTTTACACATTAATTTGCAAAGAACAGTGCATATCAGGTAATTCACAAATTTTAATGGCATCAAAGACTATCTTCGCTCTTCGACGCGGAAGTCCAATGCAACTGGTCAAGGGTGTTACAGCAACAAACCTTGTGCTCACGAAAGTAAACACGTGAAGAATAGCAAAATTAAGTGTTGAGTTGAACACCATAGTTGTATTCCAATGTTAACATGCTTGATTATGACAATTTCACTTTCATTGAAAAATTAAGGTTTCTGTTGTTGACAATTTAACAACACGTGACAATGTTTGGGCGCGTTTCTGAATTTAGACTGTTTGATTATATTAACATAAATATTCACTTATGCTTTCCACATACAGGACATAAGATACGATGCGCAAGTCTAAACGTAACACCGATAATCAAACTACAGAGAAAAATAACCCAAAAATTACCACAAGCCAGAAGTCAATTGCTATTAAGAGGAGTAGAGAAGTTAAGAAAACAGACACAGAGGATGAAAAAACAGACGACAAAACAACAAGAAAGAAAAGAAAAATATCAGATGATAAGGAAGAGCTTTCAGTGATGCCACTTTCTAGTAGGACTGATGTTAAGTCGCTAAAAAAGGCCATTTTTATCGGGGCTCATGTCTCAAGTGCTGGAGGTATGTCTGGACATCTATAGTATTTGCAGAAGGAAGGTCACTTCTTAAAAATCTATAGGCGCACAAAATTCCATTAATAATGCACTCCATATTGGTGGTAACTCGTTCGCCCTTTTCCTCAGGTCTCAACGGAAGTGGGTAAGCCCTCCTCTAGCACCACAGTCATGTGAAGAATTCAAGAAGTTTTGTCTACAACATAATTACGACACCCAGAAGCATGTCTTACCACATGGATCATATTTAGTCAATCTTGCTCAGGCAGAGCAGGAAAAAGCTGAGCAGGCCTACAATTGTTTTGTTGATGATCTTCAACGATGCGAGGCACTGGGCATTAAGCTCTATAATTTCCATCCTGGTAGTTCCGGGAAAAACCCTAGGGATGAATCAATAAAACGTATTGCCACACAACTTAATAAGGCACATAAGGCCACAAAAACAGTAATTACAGTACTAGAAAACATGGCAGGGGCTGGAAATGTCATTGGATCTAAGTGGGAGGATTTACGTGATATTATCGAGCTTATAGAGGACAAGTCACGAGTTGGCGTTTGCATAGATACATGTCACGCTTTTGCGGCAGGATATGATATACGCTCGCCAGAGGCATTCAAAGAAACAATGGATTCATTCTCTAAAATTGTTGGAATATCATATCTAAAAGCTTTGCATTTAAATGACAGTAAAGCTCCACTCGCGTCTAATAGGGATGTACATGCAAATATTGGAACCGGATTTATTGGTTTAAGAGCATTCCATAATGTAGTAAATTTCCCACAGTTTCAGGACTTACCCATGATTTTGGAAACACCGACTGATAAAAAAAATCCAGATGGGAAATCGGTAGAGGATAAAAGTGTCTGGTCAACCGAGATCAAGCTTCTAGAAGGGCTGATTGATATTGATCCTGAGACTAATGAGTTCAAAGCTGAAGAGAAACGTTTACAAGATATTGGAGCTGAGGAACGCAAAAAGTTTCAATTACAGAATGATAAAAAGAAACAAAAGACACTGGTCTCGATGATAAAAAAGTCAAAGGTTTCGAAAAAGACAAGAAAGAAGACTAAAGATGAGGAAATTTCCGAAGCATCGGATAGTTGCTGCAGCCATTAAATAGAAAATTTAGCAATGTATCACACAATGGCGCAATATGCTCCAATAATTACTTTTAATAATTACCTAATTATGAGACAAAATTATAAACCCGAAGCTTGGTACATAAAATCAGATTTATTTTCAACTTTATTATAAAAGCATGTTGCTTGATTGAAGGAAATAGTGGAAATTCTGTCAATCTCTTATTCATTGTCATCTTCGACCTCAAATAGCTCACACGAATGTTACTAATGCTAAGTTTTATAGGTTTTATCAAGCAAAACCTCAAACTGAATAAAATCACTTTTGTTTTTTATGTCAGATCAAATTTCTTTCGAGAAATAACTCAATGATCGTTACCATTCGATATCTCGATATCTTGGTATCAACCTTGAGGTATCATGGCTTACTTTAATCTATTAAATGAGCACTTTTGAACATGTATTTCAATTTCTTCGGACCCATATGATGTTTTCAAATCGTAATTTCAAATCTATTAAATTGAAAGAGGTCGAAAGGCTTCTATTTTACATCCTAAAGCTATTGTGAGTTTTGTTCTTCATTTTCTACTTTTTTCTACAGCAACGGCTTATTTCATAAGTAAAAGTTAACGGACTTTTGCACAAATATTGAAATTGGATTGAAAATATTGAAAAATTCGATAACTGCCCCCTGAAATATCATTACTCTTCCTGCGGTACCCTTGCGGCGGTCGAGACGGGACAGAACTAGAGTGTTTGATTGGCCAATTAACGCGAAATAGCTGGCTGGCTAAATCTCGTTCACGAAACCCTCACATGAAAATAATTTATGTTCAATATCCTTCAAAAAATACTTAAATGCGCTTGCTTTTCCAACCAAAACAAAAAATGGATTGAAGCGAATTTATTAAGGCAGCAGTCTGTCGATATTTAAAAATCTCTGTTGTAATGGGCTCCTTAACGTTCCCTTCAGTTTCAATCCACAAAGCGATAAAATTTCCGGGATATGATTGGCGGCTATCTCAACGCGAGGAATGGCTGGTTAACGTCACCCGTCACCCGTATCATACCCCAGTAGATTTATCTATGACACATCATCAATGCAATTAAGAGAAAAAAAAAGACATCACCTCATAGCACAGCACAAGCAACTTCAACAATGGATAATTAATATAGTTATTTGAAACAAGAAAGATATCAATTCCCGGCTGGCACAATTGGTTAGCGCGTGGGCCTTTTAAGCCCAAGGTTGAGAGTTCGAGCCTCTCGTCGGGAGAGCGACAAATCATGAGCTCAATGAAATATTTTTTGCTGCATGATTGGACAATGGATAACTCATTTAAGATAATAGTCGAGCAATTCCCTTAAAAAAGGAATAAAGATCGTATCAAAAATAAAATATATTTTTTATCATGGTAATCAATGGATATTTAGTATATTCAATGCTCTTCGTAGCTTTATCTTTTTAAAAAAAAGATAGGAGCTCAAAATACAATACTTGCGACTCAAAATGTTATCCTTAAACACATATATGATTTCTAGAGAGAATTTATCATCCACATTATGTCTTTTTTTAAAAAAAATAAAAAATAAAAAGTGCGGTTACTCTTTTCTTTCAATATATTCTGTTAGCCAATGTTCCTTTATTATTGTTTTTTATTTTTTCAAAGAAAAATAAATTGGATATTTGTACTAGGCAACTGTATCAATGGTGCAGTTCTGCTGAAACCTGGGTGATTTTTTAACTTTCAAATTTTAACGTCCACCTTTCTGCCAAAAAAAACGCACCTAAATACAATTTAAAAAGGTGATTCCATAGAATATTAGATTTAGCCAAATAAAATTATTGCAGCTTTAAATCTTGTATCCTAAGTCTGAGTATTGAGGGGAAAGGGGTTTGAAATAGTGAGTGCACTGTTTTATATGAGACGCTTTTCAAACATTCGATGAGGTCTGATCAGTAACTCCACACTAAGTAAGGGAGGGGTAGTCAAAATTGACCTCTGAAAAAGTTGCATGCAAAAATTGCGTAGGATGAAACTTTTTTTTTTTTTAACGCACTTATTATTCAAGCACAGTTTACAATAAATTCAATTAATAACTAACATTTTAGTATATTTACAGTTTCAGCTGGAGTAACTAACTCCCGACGGAAAATTTCCTGCGGATCTGATGTTGGGCCAAACTTGGTTCCACGCACTCCGGGTCCATTGTGGGGATTATGGCTCTGGCGCCAGTTTTCAATTTGATTCTCAAGTAAAAGCTCAATGGAATACATGACAGAGAAAACATCACCAATTAAGTTTCCCGACTGTGCTTTAAGAGCTCTGTGAGTACTCTTTGCGCATTGTGTTGTTATATTCCTCAAATGAAGTACTTTTTTTTGTGAAGCACTATATGAAGTAAGTTATGCCTCAAGGGTTGAAGCCATGTCTCTTGTTCGTAATTAATTATTTTTGAATGACTGGCTCGTGTGTGCTCTTATGATCTACAGACTCTAAATTGAAGTTAAGAGTGGATTGGGAAGCCTGATCATCTGTGTATAGATCAATGAATCACTCAAGTCATCCGTTATTCTAAAGCTGTTGAGCTATATAGTACAACTTACCAGCTTTTCATAAAGAAGTTCACTCGTCACTTTTCAGCAAACAATATCAGAAATTCGCCCTCAAACCCATATAAATAACTATAAGCATAGAATTATGTGGGATTTGGAAAATACGCTTCGAATAGAATTGATTAAAGCAACTTCACAATACGTAACCTAAACTATCGAACCAGTCAGATTAGGAATACTATATAATTAAGTTTTTTTAGTCCTTGTTCAAGCGCCCACTTGTAGTCATTCTGGGCCTCACCAAGGAAAACATCTACTAAAATTAGATGTTGTCCATATTGTATAATAAGAACATGAACATCGTAGAACAAAGTTTTATTTTAAAACAGGCGCATCTTAATTCTAAGAATCATCTTCCAAAATTAACTATATTATCATCGAAAGTATTTGCTGAAGCAGTCCTCACAATCAAATTGTCATTTTTCCCAGGTTTGGGTGCAATTCAAATATAGAAATAGAATATATGGTACTAAATCATAAATTTTAGCGAGATTTCTTGCAGAACTATCGCCCCTGAAATCTATGAGAATGCTGTCGTGAACGCAGCTTCTCTTGCAACTGGTGTTGCATCGAACGCGTTTGGAGTTGTTGATAACGATTTTGTTGAGCCATTTCCGGCTGAAGGGAACCATGCTACATTTGAAGCCGCTAAAGATGCTGTGAATCGCCATGCTATGTTAGCTGGGTACACAATGACTACTGGAGCAGGTACATCCTATGATCCTCGAAAGAAGGGTCGAGCCCGAAATGGCTAGTGTGCAAGCACAATAGTAGTCGGCAGAGTGACTTGAAAGGGGGTGCTGTACTGGAAGATAGTAAGTGGAAGCAGAAGAGAACGCAGAATAAGAAAACGGGGTGTCCTGTGAAGATAAAGATGTAGGAGCATCGAGATAGGAGATTGGATTTGAAGAGGCATAAGAATCTTAAGCACGCAGTCCACGATCATAATGCAAATGATCGGTCAGCATGTCATGGGCATCGCCAGCTCAGTGAAGAAAAACTCGCCGTTGTCAATCAGACTGACTGGTATTTCTGCTTCTCACACACTTACCACCCTCAAGATAGCAAACCCTACTAGCTCATGGACGTCTCAAGACATTTATGATGCAGCCGCACGGCTTAAATCGGCGTTTCTGCAGATTTAGCGTCCAAACGAAGCTTTTAATATAAAGTTGGCGTTGGTGCTACTCCAGTAGAGGCCCAGAGTATGCTTGAAAAAGAGACGTGTCAGTGTGCTCTTACTTACTGTTGTGGACGCTGGTTTGGGAGATATAAAAAGCAAGTTGTTCATTGCAAAGTTCTTTCTTGGAGGAACAACTATAACCTCACGTTTGGAGCGCGGTCATTTCGTCTTAGAACAATGGATTGGCAATTCTACAAAAGACCTCTCTTCCACATGGAACTCGGTGCAGCTTGCGATAAATAATCAGCTCATAAATACATCAACGTAGGATATTGCTGGGCGAGCAATCCTACTTGATTACAGGGCGAATTCTTTGTCCGTCTGAATAAAAAGATAACTCCGACCGCCCAATTTTTACTATAAGATCAACGGCAGATTTACAAAGCTGAAGCTACGATGGATGCCAGTTCAACACCACGTTCAGAGCCTCCATCTATCTGTACGGGAACATACTGGCGATCTATGGGAATGTTGTGCTGGCATATGATTAAAAAACGTGTTGATATAGATATTTAGATTCTGCCTCTTGATTTTCACCCTCATTGGCATTGAACACAACCAGAGGTTAGATCCGCTCCTTTAGAGCTCCCAGTGCCTATTCTCGATCCAGTCATCCGACAGCGAAGAGGTGTCCAGGAAGTTGGGAACAGAGCTACCGCACGGCAACATGGGAAAGCGAGAGAAGCTGCAAGTGGACAGATTCTGACTTATCATGAACAATCTCAAATCCAACGGCGTCATTGCTCATCTTGTATGGAGTACGGGCATGATAAAGTTACGTGTAGAGGCTGCAGAGCTACGGGACATAATCGCTTTGCTTGCCCAAATAATAGCCCTGCGGCATTATCTTTCATTCGTGCCAACCCAAAATCAACGTTCCTCTTCGCAATAATACTTTCAGCATCAAAAATGGGGGATGGGAATAGAAATAGAAGCCAGCAGAGCTTTGTCCCTGGAATACAGTATCCAGCACCGCCGTCTCAATACAGCCGGCGTTCCCCTTTGTAAGTTACGACTTCTGTGAAAGAGAGGCCGAGAAAGCACAAAACAACAATAATTGGCGATTTTTATTTTCAGTTGTTGATAACGATATATTACCCGGGTAAGTAATGTTTGCAGCATCGGCTTCCCTTTGCTTGTAACCGTAGTGATCATGTATAGAATTTATAAGTACAAATATTTTAAAATTATTGTGATTTTGGTTGAGTCAAATCTATATTTTAATTCTGTAATATATTAGGGGAATCATTAAATTCTTACCCCCTTTCCTTATTTTCTTACGTCCCTGCCCTGCTACATTGAATACCCGTGCCCTGTTAGTACTAGGGTCCGCAGCAAGCTAGAGTTTGTAAACTCCAATCAGCACTACAAAATTTATCACCGAAAGAAACCAGGGCTAAGGAATCCATAAAATTACTGTATCTAATTGGCCAAGCCACGCCAGATTCTAGTTCTGACTGATTAATTCTGGGAATCATCAAATTCATACGCCGTTTTCTTATTTTCTTACCCCCCTTCCCTGCTCTGCTCTCTCGACTGCTCTCTCCAATCAGCATTAGGAACACTTTGAACGAAAGTGACCAGGGTTTTAGTTCCAACCAATAACGAGAGTCACTCACTAAAAATTTGGGACAAATGCTAAAACATGCCAGACACAAATCCACATATACCGTTTAAATCTCCTCTGCCTCTGCTACCACTGTCTCTGATTTCGTTATCGTCCTTCCGACGAGAAAAGGTGCTGGAATCGAGTTTGATCCCTTTTCGAATGTGATATTGTTAGATTACTCTGTGTTCTTCTCTCTTAAATATCGGCTTTGTTGCGACATAAATCATACTTTTATCCCATAATTTGTAGTTGGTATGAGATGGATCATATTTTGGCATTACAGCCAACTTTTTGATTTTGATTAATTCAGCTAATGTCTCTTTTGTGTAACATTCTAATAACAAGTTGCTTGCATTTTTGTTAATATTACCATATCGAGTGATAATATTAGGATTTCTGGTTGCTGGATGGAAATCCCAACAATGTCCTGCAGTCACAAATGACCTAGCAACAATCACGGCCTCATCTAAGTATTCTGGTTTGTTTTTAATGTCTTTTTGATTACTACCAACTTGTGACTCAGCATATATGTCTGGTTTAACAATATTAAAAACAGATACTAATCTATATCCTGCGACACCTAAACCAAAACGATTGATTGCTTCCTGACTTATATTTTTTGCAGGAACATTTTGTACCCACGCTGGGTCTATTTTTTGTAGATCAAAAGAGGCAAGATAATCAACTATCTCACCAATAGCGTCATGAACTCCCAGGATTGTAGTAATGAATTTTGGCATAGGTTGCCCTTTGTAATCGCCAGTATCAGATGGTGAATGCGCTCGTATTAAAATATAAAAAAAGACAACAAACATATAAGTTGTCAATTTTACTAGATCATCGTAAGTGGGCAAATCTAGATTTCCTTCATCATCTGGTTCCATATCAGTCGGGCTTGGCTTAGGTCTTCGTGATGGTTCCATACTCAAATATATGACAGCATCTAAAAACTTTGTGCCGTTTGCCATTAATCCTGCTATAGTTTTAGGAATGATACTGTTGTCGACTTTATCAACCAATCGTTCTTCTTTATTTGCGTATTTTCCTTTATGGTTTGCTACGATAGTGAGTTCATCGGGTGTCAATTTGTGTATAATAGACCCAACCTCAATAAATTTGGTTAAAGTCTGTGATAACTTAACACTATCAATCTGAATCACTTTAAAATCCCAACCATTCACTTCTTTGATGACATTACCAAAGTTCAATTTGTAATCGTTACTAGATAATTGAGCCAATTGCTCACTTCTACTTTGCACATGAACATCAATTTTTGGTGCAGTCGTTGTGATTGCTAAGCCATCTAAATTGCCGACTTTTATGATGTCCTCAGTTGGCCACTGAAGCTCGTCATTTGAGGGTATTGACAATATATCAGATTCATCATCTTTTGCAGAAATCTCTTCCTCCTGGTTCCCCTCAGCTAGTCGCTTTTCAATATCATCCTGCGTTGCATCCAATTTTTCAACTTGCTTACTCAATTTTTCCTTTTGTGCTTTAATGTTGTCCAAACGTTTCTGAGCCTGTTCATTGTTTTTATCAATTTTCCTTTGCTGTTTCTTGGAGGGCAACAAGGTCAATGAAGCCTAAGATTCATAAGAGTAGCCTTCCACCACCCCCAGAAAACTGGCATCAAATTAAGCATCACCCACATCAAAATGAATT
>PEDP01000833.1:0-17011 GCA_002918395.1 Erysiphe pulchra | reverse complement strand
ACCTTGTGAGCGTTCTGCTTGTTCTTCAAGCTTTTTATGAGCATGTTCATACTGCTCTTCCGTGCTAGCATTTAATAATGAGTTAAAAAAACCCAACGCCATCTCACCTGTCTCAGTAGGTCGAGGTTTCCTGGTGCCTTCATCTTCTTCACAACCAAAAGCTTTCATAACCCACGCTTTCACGTCTACCTTCATATGCCACGAGCATACGATTGTAGGAATATTTGGAAAGATAGTAGAAAGAGAATTAATACATGCACGGTCTCGATCATGAAATATTGCATTAGGATGTGAAATGCTATACTCATTATAAAGTTGCCGGAGTGCTTCTAATGCCCAATCAAAGTTGGGTTCCTCTTCCCATTCCATGAAGCAATGGGCAAGTGGAATGGTTCTACCAATCCGTGTCACCATTACCATGGTAAATAACGGTAGACCGTAATAATTTGTGCGATATGTTGTATCTATCACGAGCACTTGGTGGTTCTCTTTACAAATTTGTATTAACCCTTTATGAGCGAAGAAAAGCATTGTTATCGCTTTAGTCTCATCGTTAATTTCATATCGTGAGAAGAAATCTTTTTCTAATTTCAGCATTGCCAGATCTATTGGTTGCTTATACATAACATCATTTTGCCGCAATCGTGCACCTTCGTTGTAAATGTCACGCATTATGAACATATTTTGGCCATCTGTGTCCTTTGCAAATTGCTGAAAAGCCATTGTGCGCGCTCTCTTTGGATCTACGCCAGCAATCAATGAGTTCTTGAGAAAATTTCATACTTTATCAGTTCGAGCTCTTCTTCGATGGTTGGCAAGGCCAGAAGCATGTACACTTCCATGGTTATGCTCTGGATTTTGGCCTAGTCTGGTACACCACTCTCCTTGATCTGGGTTTTGAATATTGCTTGCTACGATAGTAATTGCCCATTTACATCCAGTAACCTTTTTGAAATTAGTGCTATTTAATCATAAGTTTACAATGAAAGGAAATCAAACGAACCTTACTACCACGGTTAGGACGCTTTGAAGGGCGTGTACCACTGCTCTGTCCTAAAGGTCTATTTACGCCCTTTGCACATATTAATCTCCTCTTATACATAACTCCGTGCTTATTCTTATCTCCTCCTCCACTGCGAATGATATCAAACCCGTTCTTTCTGCCGAATTCTTGCAGTGCAAGCTCGGCTTCCTGATATGATTGGTACTGGGAAACTGAAGGGTTTGGAATAGAATTTATATCAGTGTATTCATCATCACTCTCATTCTCTGATTTATTAGCTTCTTGGAGATTTGATACACCTTGATCAAAAATTTCTTCGCAAGAAAACTCATTGCTATCTATCTGAGTATCAATCTCTTCAAGCTCGTGGTCCTCAAATATGCCATTAGACTTATAACTTGCTGCAGTTGTGTATTCCATTTTCGCTATTTTAAATAATATAAAAAATAGGCAGTATTACTGTTAATCTGTCTTTTTATGTATGTAGCTTTGTTCTATTTACAATAGTAATGTGATATAAATGTATTTATTTACAAGTTAAGCTCATCTCCATGCCAACGATAATTGATGACACATTTACTAATCTTATTAATCCCATCTGATCTTGTTGATTATTTCATTTGAGACATCCGTAAGGAAACCTGCTAGTGAAGCGACTGATTATTGTTGTTGATCGTTAAGCAACAATGTTGATGGGGCGACGTAAGGGTGAGAATTAAATGACGTCAGTACCCTACGTTTAAAATTTAAGTACCCTACGTTTATAATTCCCCCTCAAATAACTGGCTATAACAGGGAAATTTAGGTTGACGATAAATTGCTTCATCGTGTCTCTGAAGTATTTAGATCAATGGTTAGAAACAGCACAACTTTTTTGGATAAATATAGACACTATACTCAGCACTTTGATGCTACATATTTTCTCGGTTGTTACATTCTCTTGGAGCAGAACCAAATATTATGTGAAGCTGTAAGACTCTGCAATTACGAGGGTATTAGCAGCGATGCTGTAAAAACACATTAAGCTAAAATCGAAAAAGGCCATAGTGCCAATTAGAGGTACCCAGTTAGAGAATTTAAAGGAAGAGGATTAGGCATTGACACCATCAAGGGAAATAATGAATTCACAGCTCCAAATAACGAGCGAGCGTCAACAAGTCATCCAAAACAATGACTACGGTGATAATGTCAAAAGATTGTTGCTGGAGAATACTACTAGTTGATGGCCAAACAGTCGTGGACTTCCAATGGGAATATTACAAAAGTAAAGTCCACCTGATATATTTGCCTGCGCATACGTCCCTCATTCTTCAACCCCTCAATACCGTAGGCTGATTGAAGACCTCTCTACAATACACGATTCTGCACCCATTAAAAAACAAAGATTTATTAAATGCTACAAAGAGGTGTGTAAAGAGCGTCTTACAGATGTTCAGATAAATAGCGAATGGCGCGCAGCTGGCTTGTTGCCATTTAATCGCCAGAAAGGTCTCTATTTCTCAACCTTCTCTATAACAACGCCCAACAACACCGGAGCCACAAACTATTAAACGACAAATTGACGACATACTTACTCCTCGGAAGCCATCCAATGTACATGCAAAAATTCAGGTCTTTAGAAGCAATAATGAACTAACACGAGGCATGGCTTTATTCATGCGCAAAACGGCAAAATCAATCGGAGAGCTCCAGGCGCAACCAGCCGAGGAAAATATGAAAAACCAAGCTTTAAATCTGAAAATGATCTCTTATCGGTTACCAAGAAGAGGAAGAAGGTAATAGCAGACCCAAATACTCAATTTTCGAACATTGAAGCGATTAAGAGGGCCTAGGAGAAAGCCAGGGTAGCATCAACAGCTGAAGCAGTAAGTAGGGCACAGCGAGTCAACACATCAGCTGGGAGGGCTGAAATTCATGGGCAGGCCTATTCTTTTGAAGATTTTCTAATTGAATTTGAGATTTGGATTTTTTAATGTAGAACAAAATAATAAATTTAGAATAGCGAATTTTAAGTCATGTGGGTTGAATTGTGGTACTCCAACTCAGTAGCTGTTACAGGCTGCTGCCTAGTGTTTATGATCCGAGTTTATCCGGTTCCCTTGGCAACATAGTATCTAGACAGAACATAAACTTACGTTGGAATTACTCTTGTAAACGACAATTGTGCACGTCCTTTTTCAATTGCATGGACATACTGAACAATTGAAGAAGTTATCAACAAGTGTAACAACTCAAGCTGTAAATGATGGAAATAATAACCACAATGAATCATGATAAAAATTCTGATTCAGATTAGAATCAAAAATTTCGAGCATAGAAAAGGTCTTATATGAAAGATAGAGTATTTCAAATGTTTGACAGATTATGAGACGCCTTTCACCATGGCACAGGAGACAATGCCCTCCGAGTGCAGATAGGTTAAGATGGACAATAAGAAATATGGTTGGAATAGCCCTAGATGTGTTGGATGTGAAATCACTACCCTACGGAGTATGCGAAATGAGTAGGTCGATGAAATTAACCACGAAAAAGCACCGACCTCAAAAAGAGAATTTTGGGGCATTGCGATATTAAATGCCTAACATCAGCTATAATGGAAGGTGACAGGTATTTTTGCTCAAGAATAGAAGACGTGTCGCGGTATTAAATTTTCAAGGCATTAAAACATGAAAATAAAGCCGGAGCAGAACTCGAAAAAAAATGATATCTTTAGCCAACATAAGACTAAGACAATATCATGAATTAAGAGTGATGAGAATAATTATTGTTGGCGGTCGAGGTTGGGGCCTAGGATCTCTTCAAAACTTTGCAGATTAAGCCAGATAATGAAATTATAATATCAGCACCTGTCACGGGCTGCGCCTAACTCTTAATGACTGGGATACGCGTTACTCCTGCATAGGGGCGCGATTTAAAAACCTTAAACATGACGCTTGTCCGCGTCCCCCTAAACTAAAGGCATTCCTTTTACAATAGGAGACAATAGGGGATACTGTTAGGGAGGTCGATAGCATAGATCACAATGTATTTAATAACTACTTCATAGACAGATATTTAGTCATAGAGAAAATTAACAGTATTTTGGCCATCATCCTTCTTGTTAACTGTGATTGATGTTAGCCCTTCACAGCACCAGGCAATTAGTATCAGAGCAGCGTGTCAGAACTGGGGTACACGTTTCCTATAAGACGCTGCCCGATGCTGTAGCATTCAGATAAAGGTACCGTCGGTTTTCTAGTATTGCATGTTAGAAATCTAAATACTAAATTTTATATCTCAAAAGTTCCGTGTATTGGTCGTTTATGGACCCAAGTGTAGCAGTAACGAAAATTGGCCACTTTTTTAACCCCATAATCGTTGTGCATCACAAATGTTGACGTTAGTCATAGAACAACAAGTAAAAAGCTAGATGCTAGAGGGACATAGAGAGTGTTTTTCAAATATAGGTGCACTAGAAATAGATTGGTTTTGCGCCTAGATGGTAGTAGATTTCCACTATTACCTCATGTTATAACGTACGAAAGTATCGCACCTGGTTTTGGTTGGGCACCTGACCCTAGGGAGGTTAGTTAGAACGTTTCCAGAACACGTATAAGAAAAGTTAAAAGCACGGAAAATTGTTTACGCTTGTGATGAGGATTTCAGCGTTCCACGTGTGAGGGTCAATTGGCGAACGGTCAATATAACGTTGATTGTCACAAAAATCCAAGTTTTCTAAATTTTTATGTTAAAATATATGGGAGATAAAAATTTATTGCTTAAGGTTCAGAAGGGTTCGGAGAGGTCGTCCAGCCGGGCGCAGCAGACCTGTATGTACCTAAGAGATTATTCCCTCTTGCCCTTTCTAGCCTCTCCCTAACTCCTCCCTTGATTCATGCCTCGAGACAAATCGAAAGTCGTGATAGGGTATCAGAAAAGTCTTGAAAAAGAGAGATTGCTGTAGAATAGCCTAGCCTAACTCTCAAGAATCGTAACGGACCTGGGGTGATCGAGTAACTCATGTATCTTGGAGAGCCCTCCTGGCTAGTGTAGCGGTTTATAAAATTATTGACCTACCATTGGTATTATGTTATCATTTTTTTTTTGTTTTGGTTAGACCATTATCTCCCCATTGAGATTCCCATTTATCTAATGCCGTTGTTTCTTGCAAATTATCGAAAGAATTAGGTTTCATGTCTATTTGACTAAATGTTGGGACAATGACTTAATGGTACACGTGACATGATCCGTGCTTAATTAAATAAATTAATTACAAAGCATTCTGAAGAACTAGAAAGAGTGATACAAATTGAATGTAAACCTACAATTGGGACCGTACTAACACTGATCAGTGATCACAGATCAGGTGCATCCAAATACTTTAGTCTTTTCTGTCAAGACGCCTACTGGAAACAGCAGTTGAAACGTTCTATCAATTTTCTTCTAAACTACTGCGTCAATCAGTCGGCATTAGGCCATGAACGTAGACGTTTCCTAAATAGTTAATTGCCAACTACTCACCGTCAGCGTAGTATCAAATATATTTCTTGAAAATTTAATTTTAACTACCACATTTAATACTTAATTTATTATTTAATTCAATTTAAAGCTGATCTTCTAGATAAGTTTAAAATGTCTAATTCAAAACATCAAGATTTAAAAGACGTTGAACCCATCGTATGGAGCTTAAACCAAGCCAATACCGCTACTGTCAACGAAATAGAAAATTATATCAGTGATGCCTTAGAATTTTACAAGGTAGAAAATTTGTTTGGTCGCGACTTATTCGAAATGTGGAAAATTCAGTTCGAAAATTGGGGTGTAACTACAATATGGAAAGTAAAAACTGCACACTTTAAGGTCTTACGAGAGTTTTTAAGGTCAAGTAATGTTTTCATCTATATCTAAATCCAAACTAGTCATTTCTGATGTAAAATATTTTTGTCCATTATCGTTGCTGGTGCTTCGGTAAGTTTTCTTGTAGGTACCTTAATTCTTGGTAATTTAGCTTTGCGTATCATAAAGTCACTTACGGCAGCAAAACATTCACATCCATTATCAATCAATGTGGGCACGGTGTAAATATCATTTATTAAAGTATCTATTATAAATGATGAGCCATTCATATTTTTTATTTCTTGATTATCAACTTAATTTAATTTCGCTTTGCAAACTCCATTTTTTGGCCTCTGACCACGACTTCGTCCAGAGGCTAATCTTTTAATTTCTCTTGAATACTACTCTCCTCATTTACATGCAATATTTCGTCTTTATCTAAGACAATGGTTTTCACACTAATCCCAGGCTTTTGAGGAGGTAAAAAATGGCATTTAGAAATGTGGTGGCCTTTCTTACTACAACGAATACATTTTCCATTAGCAATACGTCTTTCTAATTCATCGCGAGATACCCATTTTGCACGCAACTTATTGACGCCCGTCATTCGGATATCACCATCTGCATCCTTCTCATGAGAAAGATTGGTTATTGGTGAGCTATGTAGAGTAGGGGTTACATTTGCTCCCAGAAGCCTACCTCCAGCAACCCTTCGAGTGCCATCGTCAAAAGTCCCAATTTTACCAATCAAATATCTTTTTGTTTTAACTAGGCCAACTTCTTCTATTCGTGATCCAGTAGCAGAGAGAAATTCAATGAATTCTCGAAAAGTGCTAGGCAAAGGTCGACCAATCAAATGATTCCGGGTCACTTGATTTAAGGAATTCCACAATTGATAGGTTTTATTTTTTTCGTCTCCAGACGAGCTCGGACTACGGGCAAGTAGCTGTTGGAATCTTGGAAGAAATGATGACAAACCTTCATCTTTAAATTGTCGGCATGAGTGGAAAAGAGTTGCTGCTGCTTGGTCCTCGTTCTGGTCTCGAAAGGTGTCATCCATGGCTGTTAGAAGTCCTAGTGCATCGTCTGTCTGACCTTTTGCCATAATTTCTTGAAATTGGCCAGTTATCATAAGCTTTGCTGTGCCACTAACAGCATGACTAAATAAAGTCCTAAAGAAATCTCCAGGATGAAGAAATTTCCTTTCCTGAACATCTCGCTTGTAGATGTATTTTAAGATACCAAGGGTTGTTGTCCATTGGCTTTGATCCTCATTGGTATACGGTTCTGGCCATTTAATTGGTTTTAACTTTTGAACACTACTTGATTCTGGATATTCGTAAGTGAAAGTAGGGTTTGTAGTTTGGGTTAATGGCGGGTTTTTATCTTCTACAACTTTACTCCGCATTAGAGAAAGAAACTCTTTCATGTCTGAACTATTCGGGCATTCTCTCTGATTCTCATTTCTTCGAGCATATTCCTCATCTCATCACATCTCAATCTTGACTCATTCGCTATTGCTATGGGATCTGTTATTCTCAATGCTGAGTATTCTACGTCAGGTAAAAGTCTGTGGCCATTTTGTTTATTTCCCTAATGTATTCTTCAACTGTTTTGTATGAGAACTCGCTATCCTGTCCTGATGAACCAGTTGACTCGCTGTTTAATGAGGAAGGTAGAGCAAATGTTGGCATCCACTTCCAAAACAGGATCGATCTTTCAGCAACTCCCTTAAATTTCAACGTAAGCTTCTACACTCTAAGTCGATGTATTATTTAAACAATATTAGAGTTAATAACAAGTATAGAAGTAATCCTACATTAAAATGATTCTAGTTTAAACCTTACTTTGCCGAATAGAGCACTAGAAAAGAGCAATCGAGATTCAAGATTATTTACATAAGTGAAAACATAATGGCTTCTCAGCATGCCTGGATTGACAATGAGCCGACTTATTTCTCATCTATCAGTCCAAAAGAAAATTATGTAGTTTCGTTTAATTACTGAGTCTTTCACCTTTTCGCACAGTATAGATTAAAGCCTAGCTTCCAAAAACTGGTAGCAATATCTGGGTGCATGTTTCAGGTTAGTTGATAAAGATTTACACATTTGGACACTAGCAAGAGCCGAAAATTAAAGCATAAATCTTAACCTCTCTCTATCCACCTATTGATTTCTATTTCAATAGAGTTCGTATCAATCATATTGTTAAAGGCATTGCAGTACTTGATCTTAGTCATTACGTCTGCGTGATTGATATTATCTTTTTTTATAGTATTTTTGCGATTTCTCGTCTTTCATATGATTTTCTGGAACACGTTAGATCTAGCATTAGCCTCTTTTCTCTAGTCGTCCTAGTTTTCACGAAATATTCATAGAGTAATTTAGAATCTGTGTATGATATTAATAGTATTTGTTTTGAAAGTATTTTTTTAATTGTAGCCTTGAAAGCAATAACTGAGTCGAAGCTATTCACTAGAGCATGTAGCTCTACTGCTAGTACACTTATCGGGGTTTTTTTGCATTTTGTAGACGACTAGTGAAAGATATTAATTTTAATCTTTTTATCGGAGTAAAATAATAAAACTAGTTTGTGAAGAATAATCGCTATTGTTTGCAAAAGAGGAATCTGCAAAAACGATAAGCTTGAGGAGTTGGTGTCGAGTTTTTAAACCACAATCCTCTAGAAATGCTATTCATTTGCAATTTTCGTTTTCTATGCAAAGAAAATGTGTCGTCCTTTTGAGGGTTCGCTTTCTGTACAGCGAAAGACAAATAAAACGAGACCTCCAGTTGGCAAACATTTGCGATATACACAGCACGAGCTCTTTGTGTAATACACTGGCCTTTAGCGGATACAGATTGTCGTACATTTTCTCTTGAGCTCATGGTAAAGGCAGGATTAGATTGAATCAGTTTGATATAATAACAATCAGACTTTGAGTAAGTATTATTGATTTAAAGTTCTTATCTAGAAGAATATGGCCACTGTCTAATTTTAAACCTTGTTTGATAATTTAATTTTCTCTTTCTTTAACGGTAAGATAGTTTTCTTTAAATTTTTGTTCTTCTTTGAGAGCAAATTTTTAATTTGCCAATATCAAATTATCATCAGTTTATAGATCGACGACACCAAATTTATCTTTTTCGAGATTATTAATGTAATAAAGACATGGATCAAAATTCGATAATGTAGGTGATAAATAAATGATCACCAACTTCTGGTACACCGTGCAGATGTTTGACATATTTTAAAATATTTTCTTTGTCTCCGAGCTCTTTTAGTGGTTAGACATATATTTCTCTAAAGAGTGTTGTACTAGACTGGACATAAACTAGAGTAATGCCTCTAAGAAATAAATTGTAGGCTAAGGTGGCAACGAGAGCGAATACTATACGTTAACTAACCCTTTTCAGTATTTGTTGGTTACTTGATTATTATTGCTTCTTTTTCAACTCTATTTTCTTGAACAACAAGACGAGATTCTTCAAACTTAGAGTTAAAGTTCTGTGGTAATTCGAAGCAGTTCACTTCGGTAAAATTTAATTTTTTAAGTGAGCCATTATTTTCTTTTAGTTTTTGTAACAGAGTAGAAGTCTATTACACGAACACTCCATTACACCAAATAGCCACAATGAATAAGCTACTGGCTTAAATAGGTCTAAATTCCATATTATCATGTTCTTCATCGTTCGAGATGAAAATTTTTAGTTGCTTCCGCATTAAATACAAAAGTAAGTGAATCGGGCGAATTCAAATATCTATTGAGAAGCCCGTAATTTCTTTGAAGATTTCATTGGGGACGGCTAATTCCTTCGTATTGGTGTTCGGATTATGTTTTGATTGTTTTTCACCATTTTTTATTTATGTTGAAGTATGGTGATAAGGTTTGCCAGATGTTGATCGAAAATTTGTTAGGCTAAAAGGTAATTTGATAGTTAAAGTTTCATTTTCTATTCCTTTCAGTTTTAAATATTTTTCACATTTATCCTTTCGTCCGATTTTAGCTTCTCTCCTTACTAAAATATCCGAATCAATTAGAAGGTTATGAATATTTGACACATCAGGCTTGTTTCGTTGATTGAAAGCGTTGTTTACTTGTACTTTAGTACGTAATTCCTGAATCTCATCTATTGCCTTTTTGATGGCTACAACCCGTTGAACAATGGAAGAGGCGGATAGATCAAGTATTGTAAATCTCAAGGATCTCCCAAAAATGAGCTATGTAAGTGTCATTTCATTTGGACCTGTATTGTCATTTATGGCATTAATAGCCATTTTGTAGTAAAAAGCCTTTATATCTACTAACATAATTTGAATAGAGCGCCGTAACATGATATTCTATCTTTCTACCAAGCCTATTGACCAGTGTGCTTCAACGGGAACATTTTGGACGGAGATAGCCATAGAAGCATTTTGATGGAGATCATGATTGGTAAAATCTGATTTAGCATCAGTAACATGAATTTTCTTACGGTCCTAGATAAATTTCTATCCAATAAGTTCGTATAGCGTCCCAAATGTATATAGAAGAAAATTTCTAGGGCCATCTAGCAGCTCATCCAAATTGGTTGCAATTTAGACTACTTCTGCGATCCTTGAAATACAATATTCTCACCGGCAAATGTCTCGGGCACTGCTATCTAAAGTTATTTCTGGGATCAACTCTAAGAGCACAATAGATGTTCAAATAATGAGAAATAATGCTGTGTCTAATTTCAAGATGCTCGCTTACATAAAAACTGTGGAAGGCTTCAATATTGTTCAGAATAACTCCAAAGCCCGACTCAAATGCTTTATTAACTGGTTAGAGCACCTTGTACATCAGTAGATGTGCGATCAAGTACCCAGTCGTATCGGTATTCGAAGAGATTAAGACTGAGATTAAATTGAAAGTACTATGCTAAGTTGCTCACATGTGATGGTATGCTGAATTTTATGGATTGATTGGGCGAACTTTTTTAGCTTTTCCGAGAAGTTTGTAATTCTTAAGCGCGCACAAATGATCTGGATCAAGTAGAAGTAATACTTAATCATTACAACTCAACTTTAAGTCATCAAATTTTCTATTAGTGTATACACTGTCGATGTACTTGGAATCTTAAATATCTAGAGAAAAGTATTTTAAGCCATTAGAGCTTGTTGCTATACATCCAGCAGTGATATTTGAAATTTCTTATTCCGTACGGCCCGAAATTCTGAATCCCGTACACGAAACATCAGACAGAATTTAATTGATGGCGAAGTATTCTCCGTAGCGTAAATTCTAACTGATGATTCTGACCCCACACCTAGACCAGAAAAAGATGGAGAAGCAGGAAAAATAATATTGCGAATACGTCCATCACCAGCTCTCACTAGATTTACAGATGCGGAACTTGTGATTATTCACCTGCAATACTTACATAAATGCTCAAATTTAGGAAGATGTCGCAACTAATTTTTCTCTAAACCAAAGGCTTGAATCGTGGAAAAAGTTGCTGCACTTACAACTATTTCGAAACTTGCGATCTCTCGTGGCTGGAATTGTTGATGTACCCCAGAGAATTGCTATGGGGCAAATACCACCGAGATAAACCTGACTGTGCGGAAGGATTTGGAGGATCTGAGTTTGTCTTCAGCTCACGCAGATGTGCCAATCGCTCCAAACTTCTTCCTTGGGGTGGAGGGTCCTATTTGCTCGGAAGATATGACTGAGTAACAAGCGCTTCGCATTGGTGCTCATGGGGTTAGAGACCAAATCGATCTGCGGGCTTGGCGCCAGTAAGTGTCAGGCTTGGACAATATGGCTCATACAATTACATCAAAATTCTAACTTGGCCATTTCGCCCTTTTTCTATTCATGAAGAAATGTCCAGAATTCACGATAATTGGACGGATTTCTTTATGAACAGTAAATATTCTTACCCATTCTATAATGATGCAGAAAGTTTTCACGGAGGGGCACCTGCATATCGGAATTTAGATTATAGGAACTGGAAAGCTAAGCTTTAGCGCTGGTTATCCAGATGGTTAAGAAATTCCCTTGTCATTACTGACGAGGTTTCCTAAGGGTTTCACGCGTTAGTAGCTTACTTGCGTCAAAAAAATGCTACGTCCCAAGAAAAAAACACTGCTCGAAGAGTTAATAAGCCCTAAATGGTAAATTCAGGTGTGAAAAATTGTTTTATAAAATTATAGTAAAACTGAAAAAGGGAGCGGAAATGGGAAGCGGAAACTGGCACGCAAGTGACCAGGCTACTAGCACAAGTAGATAGTAATACCTTGTGAGAATTACCGATAAAAATTTTGGATTATCAGTTATCACTTTTTCCTAGAATCATAAAGAAATTAACTTATATCTTGACAACCAAACTGCGTATCAGTTTGTGGATAAGGAACATATCAATGACTTGCTTTCAAAATTGTTCGACATCGTCGAATCTGAGACGTTTAGTCCAAATATTGTAAAGCTTCTATATACTATAACTGCTTAATTACCTCGATTCTATATGATACCCAAAGTACAGAAAGCTCCATGAACATCGCAACCTTAAATTCCTAGTAATAGTTGGGTTACGTCACATTTTTCTGAAGTTACCGACTTTATTGTTCATCCTATTCTTCAATATATATTTCTCTTTATACTGAAAGTTTGAAAGTATTTTTAACAGAATTTAGTAGGGCCATATATAAGATACTAGATACCTTCCCTTAAGAATTTTAAACTTGTTTCCGGCGATTTTAAGGCTATATATACCAATATCGATAAGCAAACAAATATCTTGTAGTATCGAGCAACGAAAGCTAAAAATTCTATTCAAAACAAAATAGGTAGAGAAGCAACTCTACAATTTCTAGATATCACCAGGTGTATAAAAGTATTCAAAGGAGATTTACCATAAATCAAAAGGAAGAATTAAAATTATTTATGCGACATAGAATTTTAAAAAATCTTTTCTTAAATTATATAGATTAGATAGTGAGTGACATAGCTTTATAGTTGAACACTTGATAAAATTTAAATTTAGAATAAAAATAAGAGTTGTGAATGCACTATATGTACACGATGACTTACTACCCGATATTTAGTATGATATACCAACGTTCAATAGGAAGTGCGAACCCACATTTGCCTTTAAAAATAAATTTGATCGAAAGAAAAACAATACTTAAAAAAGGCCTGTTTTGTATTTGCTGGCTAATTAAATGGTTTTTTTGCACCAAACGGTGGTAAAGTTGTTTAAACTGGGAGAAAAAACGTACTGAATGAAATATGCTTCATGAAGCCTGTCTCCTGTGAAAAAAACTCAACAAGTTGCATTGCTCATTGACATACTTGACTATCTAATTAATTCACTAGGAGAGCAGCTATCGCAGAAGAGCCGTTCTAAAGGACATCGTGTAATGAGCGTCCTTTATTATACTTCACACTCATTCTAGGACAGTGACGTAAATTCTTTCTCGAAGTATGGGATTCTTTGATGACTAATATTAGGACACACAATTGAGGCTAGATGTGCCTCTAAATTATGGCGAGGTACTAGTGATATCCATAAATGAAATTTGTGGAATGAGTGTAGTAAATGAAAAATTGATTATTTTTGCAAGTGACACCTCCAGATCTGTATTCATCATTACTCACTTAGAGGCGGCCAATCAAAATTATTAAGTATAGATATGTTATTTGCGGTTGGTAATATATCTTCCATGGCGCAATTGGCTAGCGCGTCCGACTGTTAATCGGGAGGTTCACAGTTCAAGCCTGTGTGGAAGAGAATGACCATATAAATGATTATTGTTTTTGTTGGTACATTAATATCCAACATGGAAAAAGCACCTATTGGGATATAACTCTGTCTCCTACAATTATTTTCTTTATGAACATTCAACTTTTTCGACGCTAAACTGATGACACCAAAGAGCAACAACATTAAAAAACCCTTTTGGCCGGCCATGACCGTGTCCCAAAATCTTTAAGGCAGCCCACTATCAAATTTGCTTCAATGGTCCGACAAAATTATATTAATTCCTTTAGTCAATGCCTAACTTAATTTCATCAACTTCCTCACTCTGTCTTCCTTTTCATTATGTAACAGTCAGGGTGTAACTCTCAACAAGAAATTCTACAAGACCGTCAACATTCTTCCTCTGACCCACAGTGTAATGTTTTTGAAACTGCAGTGCAATTCCCATTGCAGCAAAATTCAGGGGAGATAGAGCTGAACAGTGTTCGGGCTTGGGTAGAACGTAAGTATGATCAATCCGATAGCTACAAAAAAGCCGATATTCTTTTTGATCATAGACTATTTTTTAAAAATTTCTCTATGGGAAAAAGGGGCTCTCTCCTACCACGCCACTTCCCTGGGAGATGAACAGGTAACTAACTATTCATCTTGTGATATCAACGCATATGAAAATGAATCAGGAACAAAATGAAATTGAAAATTTTAATGATTGGATGTACTTCGATGATCAAAAAAGTCCAAAGAAAGCCAAATAACGGTACGAATCGCAAAACACATCTTACGGGGAAACACAAACTCGAAGATCCCACGGGGCGACAATCAAACTCCACTGGTAGCAGCATAAAACATTAATTCCTGGATTTAGCCCCAAAAGAGTTGTCAAAACAAGCGGAGTTTGAACAAGCATTATAGACTTCATTACTGCCACCGACCAGTCATTTGACATTATTGATGATGAAAACTTCAGAGCATTGCTCTGTAACATGGCAAGAACAGATCTAGAGCTTCAAAAGCTGATGTCATTCAAAGTATAATGTTAAAGCAGTATAATGCTGTAAAAGACAAAGATATACAGCTTGACGGTTCGAAAATCGTTTAAAACTGTTCCTGTAAAGACAGTAAAGTTATTTATTTAGCGATATAACGAAATGGTGTATTTATAATATTAAGCTTTCCACTTGCAAGCTGTCTGTTTGAAATGCCTAGTTATTCTAACTACCGGTTGTTTCTTTACTTGTGATGTGGGAATCCTTTTACTATTTGTCGTTTTTTCCTTTGTATATTTACATGCCAACAAAATTGCGACTTTCAGTGGAATTTTTTTAATCATTCCGAATGAATTTGGCGCTGGTTATGAGTACGGATGAGTTTGGAACGGTTGCTGTGTGTAAGTGCAGAAAAAAAAGAAGAGAATTTACTCTAATTTCAAGGATCAACAAGCCGGTCTTATTACGATCGACATCAATACCATTCCATTCAAAAGGAAAGTCAAATAACACCTTGATTAAAATCTAGGGCACAGATAATGAAATATCAGAACTTACATGTGCGGTGCTCACTTATTGCATTGCTACTATTTTTTGGTCAACTTATCAGTTAAATAAGAAGACTCGACTACATTTTTCTCTGTGAAGAAGCTCTTTCAAGTCATGGAAGTAAGATGTGGTTTTTTGATTCAGCATAATCATTCCATAAAATATATGCTCATAGTGTGATTAGAAAAATCACAAATTTTTTCAATCTGGATTCGTACAATAATATTTACAGCGGAAGTATACATCTCGTGGCTATGTACTTTAACTTCACTTGTTGTCGTTACCAAATGCAATTCCTTGGTTCGCTTTTCCCAAAGTTCCTACAGTTTTCTTGCCGTCGCGACCATTATCCTCAGACATTGACCACGATGATGATTTACCCGAACGAATCTTTTCTTCATATCTCTCTCGTTCATCAATTTCCTCTTTAGCCTTTGATTTTGCATCTGGCGATGAGAATTTTTCGCCGCTCTGTGCTAGTGGAAAAGGAAGAAAGAGAGAAAAATTTTAGCTGAAAATTACAATAAGCAGGAAAATGAGAGAAGAACATAAGTTGAAATTTTGAATTCAAACGAATCAAGTTGATTTGTGTATGTTTGTTATGAAGATATTTTCCAAGAAAAAAGGGTCCTTACTTACTCAATTGACCAGCAACTGTATCGGATTTCTTATCGAAGATGACTTGTTGACCTTCATATCTATTGACAACATTTAGATTAATCTCATCACCTGGACTTCCCTTAAAATAGATATAATTTGTTTTTTCCCCCCGTTCCTCAAAAATAAATAGTATGGAAAAAAGAACGTTTGACTATACTGTGAGCCCTCGCCACCAGGTTCTGTATCCATCAATTGCGAAGCATTCTTAGTTGGTGGGAGTGGGCCAGAAGAAGACATTATTTCTCTCTTCTTTTAAATTTTACCGTTTTTCTCGTTCAATTTGAAGACAAGTTGTTAGTTAAGCAGTGGAATTAACTGAAAAAATTTACTCAAAGAGGGTAGGTTTTTTTCCCTACCTTTTCTTATTAAGCAGCATTTTTTTTCTTACATGTGATGAACACATCAACCATGTTTTTTAAAGGGAATCCAGAGGCTTTGTTTGGACGTTACTCATGAGATCATAAGGGGGTTGATATTTCTCGTTTAGCTTTCTAAACGGGAGAAAATGAATCACACCGTCCTGGTTTCAGGGCTAAGACTTCTTTTAAAGACAATATCTCATTTACAGCTAAACACCATAGATGAGCATGCCTTCTTTAGATTAAACGAAATTGTTATTCGCTCTTATGCTTAAGTTGACAGTCAATTCAGCAAGTTTCATTAAAATATAAGCATGTCACGTTTTCAAGTGGTCGCTTAGTCATCAATTTCGTCGATAGCTGCTGCTATCTGTCAACCCGATGCTTTTTTTTCCTGTCCCTCTGTAGCTGTTTAATCTAAGGATCCGGGGGAAATGGAAGTTTCTTTGCTCAAAAACAGATACACAATTATAATCGTGGCATATGATTTAAAACACTACAGAGCGAATCAACAAAACTTTTTGTTTTCGTAGATAGTTTCTTGGCTGTAATGAAGATTTTAGTTCCCAGATTGGATAGGTAAGTAAGTGTTTGAGCTAATGAGTCAATCATGGAAACAGAATATCATGTCAAAGTCAATATTATTTATTCACTAGAGCTCCATTAAATATACGAGAGTAACCCGAAGTGCCCCTGCATCTGGATTATATGCAATTGTCTATGACATTGATATCGCCATGGCTATTTAAATAAATTTGAATATTATCACAAGAAAGATTGGAATCCAAGAAGTCCCAATTTTCAGTTGCCCAGTGTTATAATCTCAGTTAATCCAGGAAAGCTGGTGCTGTAAGCGAGGCTCTGTAATTACATTATACAAGTCATGCGTATTAACGATCATGCACACACGTG
>PEDP01000832.1:0-17024 GCA_002918395.1 Erysiphe pulchra | reverse complement strand
GGCTAGGACAGAGCGAGTCCAAAAAAGGCTTAGCATTTTGCATGGGTACCCTGACGATACGACATTTAAAAAAAAAGCATACGACATTTATGAATTCCCCTTATCTTGTTGAAAGTGTGATCTCCAGCACAACTGCTTGACTTAGTCAGCCAATGATCGACAGAGCTCGACAAGCGGGCGTAGGCTCTGGTGATTAGTTATCTTTTTCACCAAGGGCTGCCGTAAGGCTGAATCACAAGGCATGAATTGAACTCCAAGAGCCAAGAGTCTCAATTTAATAACATATAACTCCTTTTTCTCCTATTAACTTTCCATACACCAAAAAAACACCATTCACCATGGTGGCTGGAATAAAATCTTACGATTACAGCGTTTCATCACCGACTACGAAGAAAAGTAGAGCAAGTATTGATACCTTACAGTGGGTTATCTCGCTCAGGATGCCGCAGAGTAATAAACTAAGGGTTTTAAAGGATAGGATGTATTGCTATGGTCATGAAGGTAAGTTTTATTAAAGTTAGAGATTGTGGAAAATGTTTTTTTCATAGGCTGAATCCACCCCGAATAATTGTTATGTCTAATTTTTGGTACTGACGAGTTATTTTCAGGATGGAGAATATCGCAAGGCTGAAATTCTGAGCATCAAGGAAACTAAGAGTGGAAGACAGTTCTATTGTAATTTCGACAACTTTAATAAACGCTTAGATGAGTGGGTTCCCGTCACTCGAATAGATTTTAGTCAAGATGTTGAATGGCCTTGCACGGAAAAACCCAAGGAGTCGAAAAAAGCAACATCTTCAGATAAAAAGAAATCAGCTGTTAATAAAAGGGGGCATAAGCAGCGTGCTAGAGCTACCTCGATTGCCTCTGAGGGAAGTGCTCATCCATGGACAGAATTTGTCGAGTCTCAAAAGACCACCTCTGATTCTGAAGGCTTTGAGAAAAATGTTATGGCTATTGACCTTGCTAATACGCCAGTTGCTGATGATGAAGATGCTATGGATATTGATGAATTAGTCACAGAAGCAGTCTCTGCTAAGGCAAATATACCAGAAGAAGTCAGCCGTGAAGAAGAGATTGAGAAGCTTCGAGTGGGAGGGTCGATGACTCAAAATCAAGCTGAAATCTCACGAATACGGAACATATCTAAGGTACAATTTGGTAGGTATGACTTAAATCCATGGTACTTCTCGCCATATCCAGAGGAGTTTACACATGAAGATATTATCTACGTCTGCGAATTTTGTCTATGCTATTATGGAGATTTAAAATCCTTCGTTAGACATCGGAAGAAATGTACTCTACAACACCCACCTGGTAACGAAATTTATCGAGATGATTACGTATCATTTTTTGAGATAGATGGTCGCCGACAGAGAACTTGGTGCAGAAATCTATGTTTGCTTTCTAAGATGTTTTTAGATCATAAGACTCTGTATTACGATGTGGATCCGTTTTTGTTCTATGTAATGACCTCAAGGGATGAAAAGGGATTTCACTTAGTAGGATACTTTTCAAAGGAGAAAGAGAGTGCAGACGGATATAATGTAGCTTGTATCCTTACACTCCCACAATTTCAGCGAAAGGGCTATGGCCGACTCTTAATCCAATTCTCATATGAATTATCGGCAAAAGAAATGAAAACAGGGTCCCCTGAAAAGCCACTATCTGATTTGGGTCTACTCTCTTATCGACAATACTGGACTGAGAATTTAGTTGCAATTTTATTGGATAAAAATTCCAAGAATGAAACCGTATCTATTGAAAGCTTGTCTCAAGAACTTGCTATGACAACTCAAGATGTGGAGAGTACTCTTCAGGCTTTAAAAATGCAAGTTTATCACAAAGGTGAGCATAAAATTGTGCTGCCAACTCATGTTATCAGAAAACATGAGGCAATGATAGAAAAATTCAAGACCAAGCCGAGGCGACAGATCGACCCAAGTAAGATTCATTGGACACCACCAGTTTTTACTGCGAGCTCAAGGACTTGGGGCTGGTAGGTTTTTTGGCCATTAGTTACGAATGCGTAGAAGCGAAAAACTTTTTACACTGAAGATGGAGGGGGGGAGAAAAATCCTATATCCACAAGTACAAAGCATATTTGAAAAATTTGTAAGAATTTTCGTATAATTTTTTAGCTCTCGAGCGATAATCAGTATCTCATACTTTTAAAATGGCGTATATCATGACAGGGAAGTGAAATGCTTGAAGAAAAGTTGTGAATGTCTATGAAATTGAGAAACTGATATCAGAACTAGGCTCTCTGCTGTTTTGATCATACATGACTACCTAGTCTAATCTCGAATAACAGGCATTGTTTACGCTTTTTGTAAATTGTTATTCACCAGTACATGAAATTGATGATACAAACATTTATTTTGATATGTATGTGTATTATAATGTTTTTTGAAACGTCCCGAGAAATTTGTTTTTCGCGTTTATAATTTCTAGAGAGACTGATCAGAAATTTAAGCATTACAAGTATTTTTGCTGAGAATGCAAGAAAGCACTGTAGAGTAAGGTTGGCAAAGCAACCAACTGAAATAAAACTTCAAGAAATCCTTTTTTCTGTCAGTAATATCTAGTGCAAATTATTATATATAAATTATGAGTACGATTATAACTCGTTACTGAGGTTAGAGGAAGTATGATTTCACTTATATACAGATGAATGAATTACGGCTCGGTAACCATTACCAAAATAGCAATGTCTGTTGCTGCACTAGGCTATAAGCGAGCTACAGAGAAAAGCATGCATACATATCTGAGATCAAACTTCAACTATTCCAAGACAGTCAAAGGGAATCGCAAACAAGTTGTAATGGGTCCAGGGAATCCGTATTGATAGGCAAAAATTATACTGAAATCAAACATGGCAAGTAATTCTGGACCCACATAGATCTTTTTGCGATTCCCCATATCAACAACGAACAGATGATGTTGATTCTGAATCATTAATGTCATCATCATAGGTATGAAGCTAGTTTTGTCAGTTTGTATTGCCCAGATATCACGTAATAATGCTCACAAGAGCGGAAAAATCAATCCATTCTTGAATTCCTCTTACAAATGGATCTGTCGTCTCATCTGGTAGAGTTTCATGTCCCCAAATCATTATATCATCGAATTCACATTGTTCCTCGACAATTTTCACAATTGGATCGTTTTCTTCATCTTCTACAATGTGTTCATTTTCAGTCGGAGTGGTGTTTTCAGCGAAAGCTTGCATTTTTCTAGGTATTGTTTCGTCTGTTTTTGATAGTACAACTTTTCGATATCTTTCTGGCAATCGTAATCGCTTGCCATGAAGTTTTTTACCACGAAAAAAGGCGACACTTAGACCATCTAAACCAGACAATAATGTGAGCAAGAATTATGACGAACTTTTAAGCAACTCTGAATCACCTGGCTGATCAACAGGATTCCAATACCTTTTCGACGTAGTAAAAGGTCCATCATGATTGATCAAACACGGTAGTATGTTGACAGTGTATTTTCTCTTTTCTACCTTGCCTTTCTTGATCGCAAGCATTTTTGTTTTTCCTTAGTCAAAGATTTCAAGTTGTATTAGAAGTTTCCAATAGATGGCCAATTAATAGTTTTTACGCCTCGTCGGAGTAGTTTAAGGGATCGACAATCAGATGGTTAGAGTGACTACAAAACCCCTTAATTTTTTCATTATCTAGCATTTCATTGGTGAGCTAAGCCTAATTAAGTGAGATTCAGTTCAGAGGGTGGCTAATGTATGTAGAATCGTAAGCGCGGGTCAATGATAAATGGAGCTACTTGATCCCTGAGTTGTTATTTAAAATAGTGTTACAAGGAATTTTTGCTACAGAATTTTTATTTTGCTCTACAGCGTCTCAGATGAATAAATTGATGTTTGGAGAAATTACACAAAATTTAGTTATTTTGACAGGTTTTATTTAGGTTTTCAAGGAGGGGACGCGGTGCGCTTACAGTTTGAATTTCTAAAACGCGAGTCTATTAAAATAACACGTCTAACTTGTGTGTGACATTACAATTCACAAACAATCAACAAATTCAGGGTCTTTGGATGAGAACAGACAAAAAAGAAGTAAATAAACTAATTTATCGTAATATTTGAAGATTTCTGATTTGGTAGGGGTTTTCCAATAGTGATCCAAATGATAATGTACTACACTAAGAACACGATACGACCCTGCTTTATCGTGGATTCATTAGTTTGAGAAAATGATTCTAAGTCAAAAACTTAGATGAAGAGGCTGGAAAATTGTAAGATATATAACTATTTATCAAAATCCGATAACTCTAGTATGTAACTCGGAGGGAGAGTTTGGCATCGAATGAATTCAAGTTGCTATTAGCAACGAAGATATTATCAACAAACGTAGGAGTGAAATATAAACAAAAAAATTATTCCAGTTAAGCTTTGAGCCAATCAACACGAGATCAACACCTCTAACCTAAACGAAATTTGAACTTCTGATAATATAAGTTTTAAGTTAGGGAACTGTGGATTTCTTTTCCCGCGCCATGAAAACACCCAATCCTTTCTCAAGCAGTTAGTCAGTTTTCGCATTATCGGACACATCCACTGCGTAAAAGATGCTATAAGTTTTGACCATATTTTATCAAAATCACCATGTCCAGTAATATTCATTCCGATGCTCCCACGATCAACGGAAACGGGACTCATCGAGGTCATTATCGAAGAGGCTCTTCCACGAGACCTCTTGGGCCGCCGACTGATAACAATGCCCCCCTTAGTGATGACGAAGGCTTTGCAGATGATCAGATCCCCGATAATACCAGGCGTCCGAGAAGAAAAGACCGACCGGTTCCCAGAGTTGAAGATACGATTGGGCAATATGTCCAGATAAACTTCGAGGAGTTTCTCGAATCGTAGGTTAGTTTTAATTATTTAAAATAACTTACTAAGATGTGCTAAAAGATTTATTGATGAGCCTTCCCCTTCTGCCACATCAGCTGTAAGCTCTGAAGCAATGGATAGATATTACGTAGCTCAAATCCACGGACTTAAGACCTACAATCTATCCACACTCTATATCGATTTCGCACATCTCTCACAATACAAGGGAGGTGCTTTAGCGGAGGGAATTGTTGAAGAATATTATAGATTTCTCCCGTTTCTTACAAAAGGCCTACATAATATGATTGCCAAATATGAACCTAGATTTTTTCGAGAACATAGGCAGCCAGTTGCATCAAGTAACCAAACTAGCTCGTCTGGTGAAAGTAATGCGGCAACAGCTAGTCAAACGGAGTCCCAAGGAATTCTCACGACCAATCAACAAACCGACAAACTATTTACTGTAGCCTTTTATAATTTACCTCTCATCACACGGGTACGACATCTACGGACTGCTAATATTGGACAACTCATGTCAATTACTGGAACTGTCACAAGAACTTCGGAAGTGAGACCCGAACTTTTATTAGCAACATTTACATGTGAAGCATGTCGAAGCACTGTTCCCAATGTGGAGCAGACTTTTAGGTATACTGAACCCACTCAGTGTCCAAATGAGTCTTGTGGAAATCGACAAGGCTGGAGGTTAGATATTAGACAAAGCATTTTTGCTGATTGGCAAAAAGTAAGGGTTCAAGAAAATAGCGCTGAGATCCCGACCGGAAGTATGCCCCGGACAATAGATGTTATCTTAAGAGGAGAGGTTGTCGATCGAGCTAAAGCAGGAGAGAGATGTATCTTTACTGGTACATTAATAGTTGTTCCAGACGTCAGCCAACTTGGGCTTCCAGGAGTACGGCCTCAGGCAGTTCGAGACACTCAAAATCGTAGTGGAGATGCTAGTGGAGTTACTGGGCTTAAAGGTCTTGGAGTACGAGACCTTACATACAGGCTAGCATTTTTAGCATGTATGGTTCTTCCAGACACAACTAGCACGGGATCTACGACTAGACCGGGCTTGAATGGACAGTCTGCTTCGGTTCTGGCAGCTCTTAGTCAAGGTGCCTCGCTCGATTCTACAGAGGAAGGTGAAAAGGCACAGGAGGCAATTTTGGCGTCAATGACACATGCAGAAATTGAAGATCTTAGGAGAATGGTTCACAGTGATCATATCTATTCCCGACTTGTAAACTCTCTCGCACCTATGGTGTATGGACATGAAATTATCAAGAAAGGTTTATTATTACAACTAATGGGTGGCTTAAGCAAGAAGACACCTGAAGGGATGGCTCTTAGGGGAGACATTAATATATGTATCGTAGGTGATCCATCTACCTCCAAATCTCAGTTTCTTAAGTACATCTGTTCATTCTTACCGAGAGCGGTCTACACGTCGGGGAAAGCGTCTTCAGCAGCTGGCTTGACAGCAGCGGTGGTCAAAGATGAAGAGACAGGTGAGTTTACAATTGAAGCTGGTGCTCTGATGCTGGCAGACAATGGTATTTGTGCTATCGACGAATTTGACAAAATGGATATTAGTGACCAAGTCGCTATACATGAAGCCATGGAACAGCAGACCATCTCGATTGCGAAGGCGGGTATTCAAGCTACTCTCAATGCCCGGACATCTATTTTGGCCGCAGCTAATCCGGTAGGAGGTCGGTACAACAGAAAGGCAACTTTGAGAGCAAACATTAACATGTCTGCACCGATTATGTCCCGCTTTGACTTATTCTTCGTGATTCTTGACGAATGTAATGAAAGTGTAGATCGTCATCTCGCACAACATATTGTCAGCATTCATCAACTTCGCGACGATGCTGTTGAGCCCGAATTCACGACAGAGCAATTACAGCGATATATCCGGTTTGCTCGAACTTTTAGACCAGAGTTCACAAGTGAGGCTAAAGAGGTTTTGGTTGAAAAGTATAAGGAGCTCCGAAGTGATGATGCTCAAGGAGGGATTGGCCGGAATAGTTACCGCATTACTGTTCGACAACTGGAATCTATGATTCGATTATCAGAGGCAATAGCTCGCGCTAACTGTGTTGAAGAAATTACATCCAGCATGGTAATTGAAGCGTTCAATCTTTTAAGGCAAAGCATCATCTCAGTAGAAAAGGATGATGTAGAAGTTGATGAAGATGAAGATGAAGACAATATGCCTGTTGATGGTCCAATAGATGATAGAAATTCTCGGACGGCAGACGCTTCTGTTGACAGAGACAGAAATGAAAATCGAAATGGTGTATCAACTGATGAAATGGATGGAGTTATAAGATCAGAGAAACCAAAGACTAAAATCACATATGATAAGTACACCAGTATTGTAAACCTACTCGTCCAGCGTGTGAATGAAGATGAAATTAAAAATGGCGAAGGCGTCGGCAGTGATACATTGATTCAATGGTATCTAGAACAGAAAGAGGATGAACTCACAGGGGAAGATGACTACTATGCCGAAATGGCATTGACCAAGAAAGTAATAAAGAGGATGGTGAAAGTATGTTAAAATTTTTAAATTCTTCATTACTATTGGCTAGTTACTAATTCTCTTAAAGGAAAATATACTCATGGCTATTCGAGGGCAAGGTTTAGTTGGCGATGGAAATGGGGGTAATACTACGAACGATAACCAGGTCGTTTATGTGCTTCACCCTAATTGTGCTATTGGTGATCTCTGAAATTCAAATTCACTGTCGGACAAAAAAAATAGCAATAGTAATCAATTTAGCCAGAGAAACGAATGACGCGAATCTGGAAAAATAAGTAGTATATGTGTTCTCATACTACTTACCGGAGTTTCATAATTTAGACACGCCTTATGCTTTATGCTCAGACACCTGATGAACATACTGTCTTTCTTATTTGGTTGGCGTTTTTTGAATTATTTTAGGTGTTATGGTAGATGAAGAAATGATACTTTCTTTCAATTCAAGGTTAAGAACATTTGAGTGTCTTAAAAATAAAATGTATATTTCTTACATTTAAGTGTTGTAACAATGTTTAGATTAATGTTAATCATTCTTTTTTCTTCACAATACGAGGGAATGTGAAGCGTTTTAGTATACGAAACGAAAAATACTATTTAGAATTAATGTAAATAATATCTTTAATTCAGAACTATGTGAATAATTGTAGTATCAGCAGACACATGTAAATACAGTATTTTTTATTATTACACTCTTCAATCTATAATACATTTTTTATAAGACTCAATCCTATTTTTCCATCCAAATATCGTGTTTCCTCTTCTTCAATTATCAACATTACTATTTTTTCCCGTCATTTCTATCCATTCTTCATACCTTCACATCTTCTTCATATATTCATCTCTCTCTTCTATTGAATAATTATCTTTCGACTCTCTTGTTTCTTAGCTTTTGGAACCACGACACTTAATATGCCATTTTTCAATGAAGCCTTGACAGTATCCTGATCAACTGGCACCGGGAAACCAAACGATCGAGAGAATTGACCAACACTGCGTTCCAGAACCCAGAAAGTGTCTTCCGCAGCACCATCTTTCTTTTGCTTCTTCTTGGTCTCTCCTTCCGGTGATGACGAACCACCACTTTCAGCTTCCAAGTAACTACGTTCACTGCATCCTTTAATTGTTAACGTCGATGCATCAGTGAATTCTATCTCTACATCTTTTTGTTCGATGCCGGGTAATTCTCCATGTAAATGATATGAGTCTCGGAGCTCTCTAATGTCAAATTTGGGTGTAAATGTATTGGTGTTTGAGACTTGATTAGTTCGGTCGTTACTTCGTGAGTACTGGTCGAATTCATCCAGTAGTCGGAAGATGGGGGGAAATGCGGATTGATCGTTGGTGATGAATGATCGAGGGAACAAAGCCATTTTGACCAATAGTAAAATAGATCTTTTTTTGATAAGACGAGTTCAATTCTATAGTGTTTTGTTTCTAATTGAAGTGTATATATTTGATTTTATGTTTTTTTGATTGGATACCAGTAAAATAGAAATCCTGCAAATTGTTTCTTGTCATCCACAATCTTCTTAGGGATTTGTCTTTGCTATATACTTATGGACATTCTTCCATTTTTTTCTAGTGCCTTCGACAACATTGATTATCGAAAGTTGTCACCAATTATTCGAGCCTATTCTACATGACTCTCCGTGGATCGCGAATCTTCCAGAAAAAAAACAGGCGCAGGCGGGGGTAAGAGGGAGAAAATTATAGAAGTTTCTAGAACAAATGTCTTCCCAATCCGAAAAATGAAGCTATTTTCAATGCTCTCGATATTTCTTCTAAAAGCCAAAAATAGGAATTTCGCGTGAGATATCCATGCTAGAGCCAATTATATTTATTCATCCAAGCCTAGTTCAGACCTACCCTGTCCCCCCTACCCTCAACTCGAATCGACACTTGGTGTTTTTCAGAAAAATGTATTTAGGATAATGAGAGTACGGTCCTCTCTGTCTACATGCAAACTATCTAGATGAAAAATCTACTCCATGGAAAAAAGATGCAATTAATGTAGATGCACAAGGAAAATTGCACCCCATAGAGCGCTTGTCGCGTCGAGTGCTTGCCGCGCACACTTATTAAACCCTTGTCTTTCTTTCTTCTATTCACTACTCGCCTGCTACTGGCCCTCACGCACAATACTTTAATCTTCTAGCTTGAAGGCTAAGTGTTACCCAGGAAACGGAGTATATGTAAACATTCAAACTGCGAGACAATACGCGTCCTATTCCTTTATAGATAGATGCCTTTTCCTTCATTGCCACCGTTACCTAACCCAATTTTTATCAATACCATCTTTACAATAATCAATCTTATATTAAATAAATTCTCATCTATTACATCTTACTTTGAATTAGTACCATAGCACTGTTTCTTATCTCATAATTGTAACAATTACATTCTCAGAACATTATTAGTACACATAAACAATATTTTCCAGCATTTTACTCAGCAATTAATTATCTTGATTTTGAATCCAATTTTTCAATATGTCTTCAGCTACTCGCTCAGGTTTTTCTATGAATGCCTATAATACTTACTTGAGGAGGCAATAGAAGCAGAAAATTTTTTTGTTTGCCCTAAATACCGGACATGGAGTTGGTGAGTTTCCCTTGTGAAAGGCTACTCCAGTTTTGACAAATCAGGAACAACTGATTTCCTCTTTTGACCTACAAAAACTTAAACAGAATATAGTCGATGGTATTTCATCACACTTGAAACATCAAAGGGAGGTTTAATGAATCAGTAGGTATTTAGACTTTAAAGAGATTTTGTTTTAAAAACTGCGTTAAATTCTAACACTTGGCAAATGTGTTCGTATTCGTCCACACTTCAGACTTGTATTGTCTCTTTCAGGCTTCCTGTAGAATCACTATATTTTCGTGTTTTTTGTAAAGAACCTATGTATCTTAAAGAAATATATAAGATTTCTTCCAAATAAGAAGCTATTTTAAAATTTGAGTCACACCATACCTCTTGATATAAATACTTAAATCACTGGTCTATTGTTCAAAATTTTCAATAGAAAGACCTTTGGTTAGGTTGAAAGGGTCAAGCAGGTCCAAGGGTGAAAAGTGGCTGTAAATTTTCTAGATGGAGTTGGAGCTCGTAATTTCATATCAAGCTTTGAAAGTACTGCCTATAGGTGAAGAGACACTAGGCCAGCTGCATTGTAGGAAATCAACCACCTTAGCTAGCATAACTACGGTGGCTACTACTTGAATTGCTAGCTGCTAGAGCAGAACAAAAAGACTATGCAGCTTACCGTCGTCGCTTAAACCAAATAGACGCCAATCTTGAATGTGTTTGTGGATAAGAGACTACTAATCCTCCTACCAGCTTGATTAGATGTAGGAAACACACTCTTCACATGTGTAAGTTCCGAAATAAGATGACTGTGAATACCCGTCGACAACAACTTTTCGGACATGACTATTTCAAGAATTTTAAAGAATTCACCCGGATTAGAGGTTGCTTCGATGGCCATTCAATTGATATATTCTCCGTTGGAAACGTCCCTTTATCTGCTTTTGAAAAAAAAGTGATCTTGAAGGTAATCATAAGCTGCATCCATAAAACTATGACAATGATTTATAATTAAAACTAGTCAATATAAAATAATTTTCAAAATTCTATCAATACAATTTTTCATTATGAATCATAATTTCTGTTAAAGATCCACGTTGCTGGCTTACAGAGGCCTAATGACAAGCTAAATTCGGTTAGCATGAAAGCTAGACAGGGATGTGCCTTAATACTTAAAAACCATCAAGTAAAATCTAGACCAATCACATCTAGAATAATAGTGATGAAATAATTTATGCAAACAAACGGTAGTTGTACATAATTCGGTTTCTGACTAGACATGGGCCTCATGAAAGTGTGGAGAATCCCTGATTCGCGTGGGGAGCATGTTCTGGGGCCGGCTTTCTCTTAAGGCTTATCGATCTTCAACAACGTTCGCTTGCTGAGATTTGAATATTGATCTACTAAATTTTGATAATCTTCAGTTATCTCTAACGTCGAGCAGAGCATAAGAATGGCAGCTAGAAACAACTTGTATGAACTAAGTTTTTGAAACTGTTTTCGTTGCTGCTGAGCCTTCTCTTGATCGTCCATCGTACTTTGACTCGTTTTTGATCGCTAACAATCACAGCCCTCTACGATCACCATATATTATGACGGGATTGTGTGGTATTTCGGCCATTTTTATTGGCTTGAAATGGCGAGCAGTAATGGAGCGAAGTGAAGCTGCGAAAAGAGCAACTTCGAAAGACATCAACTATTTTGTCGTGCCGAGTCGAAGTGGTAAGCTTTCATATGTTTTCTCGCGAGCAAGTCTAATAATTTGATACCATACAGGTGGTGGAGTTTAATATATAAAACACTATATGAACACGAAAGCAGACGACACAAAGGGAAATAAACTTATCGATGAGATAGAATATTCTTCAAACACTTTTATTCCGAGACTTATTTGTTTTAAGAAAAAGCTGCTTTTAATTAAGAGGAGCTTGATATATTCCACCATTGTTGAGCTCTTTTTCTCGTTTCTACAGTTCGGTCAAACAATGTACACTCTGCGAAACTCATAATTTCAAATTTTTATGTTTAACGATTCTAGGCTCTATTTTTCTCTAAAATTAAGAAGCCTGAAGCCTTCAATTTGATCAATTCAAATAAGTAGTTTTAGAATGACGATTGATTCTACAGACTTAAAGATGCTTATACATTCTCTTTCTCTTTCAATTTTGAGTCAGAACAAAAACTCTTCGCGGTAATCTTACCTTATAAATCGTTTTGACGCTTTACTTATATCCCATGTGAATTCTCCACCACTCATAAAATTCAAGCCGTCTGCTTAGATATTTAGCTAATTCTCTCACGCTTTCGTATTCGATTACTTTTCCGGGTGGTAGATCAAGAAAGGCGCTCGAAATTAACTCTTTTCTCCGTAACTTAAAGTTCCTGAATCGTAATTTCTGAGAAAATTTTGTTAGTATCTTTATTGAAAATTGTAACGAGTTGGGTGAATAAGAATACAAATGGCTTACTTTGACGGCTTGTAGCCATTCTAAAGCGCCATCTCCTTCGGCGAACATTATACCCGAATCATCACCAACCTTCATGAGAACAGCGCATGGAAACTCACTGGCAGCTTGTTTGACAAGATCTACCTTTTTTCGTGATATTATGTGTTTAGTTGTGACAAGAACTCGGAAACGAGAAGCCATTAAATTTCTCTCGAAAGAATTTTAGGTCTTTTTTTAACATCGATTAATAGCGTGTTCCTCTCATGTCAAGAAAATACTTTTTATAAGGCTTCTCTTTTGGAAAATAGACGAGATTTTACTATTTGTTAAGTGTGCAAGCTGAGCTCCTTCTTTCACACAAATGAGAGCGCTCATATGGTAAAATGATGGAAATTTGATTACAGAGGAAAAATTAGGATTGCCTTCTCCAGTAACAAAGCGTTAAAAACACAATTTAAAGCATGTGTACGAGGATCGAGATGATTCGCAGAAGACAATTTAGAGAAAGATAGCTTAATTGAATAAAAAGATTTACGCATCTAGCAACTGTGATGTTCTGCTAAGTGTTGTTACGTAATTCTAAAGAGGAAACTGTATAAGCATCTTTTTACATTTACTTATGCATAAGTTACCTTCTCCCAGTGCCATGATTTGTTTTCATAAAACGCATAAGTGATAATATAATCCTTAACACATAAAATTTTTGTAAAAAGTGCCACAGTTCTTTATGTTAAAATGTTTTAAGCCTTTATACTCATGAAGTAGCTGTGTTTGACATCTTATATGATGCTGAGTATCAGCAAAATACGGTTTGGGACAAATTGCCACACAACTCACAAGAATTAAACAAAAATCAAGCAATAAAAAAGCTTTTTTAACATTTTTTGCTTGCCACATTTATCATCTATCATTAGATATATGTGATTTTTTCTTTAATAAAACATAAAGAAAATGATAACGAGTTGCTGGCTCATAGAGACTCAATGGGTCTTCAGTTAGTCACGGACTCTATTCTGCATGACTTATCTACGAATACCCGTAATTCGATGTCGAGATTACGGGAGATATTAATACTGCTAAAGAGTTTATAAAATGACTAAAAGCCTAATTTAAGAGAAAAAACAACTCGCATGATTTATTCAGCTACAAGCTCAATCTCAATCTCACAGCGATTAATTTGAGACATATGAGAACAGGTTAGATCTCTTCACGTAAATGACTTATGTCAAATCTATTCATCACACAATAAAACACATGCTGCCAACTTCTAAGAAAAAAATTACTAAACAATGGCTGTTAAAAATACCAAGAAGCCGAACAAGACTTAATCGAAGCACTAGCAACTTTCAGCTGCAAACTCAATTTTTTATTTTCAGTGGCAGTATTACGAAGTATAAAGTAAAAAAATAGATATTACAAATACTATGAGACCAAGTAGGTACAACTATGGAAATAAAGTTAAGGGAACAATCAATGGCGGAAATCCTCTATATCTCTGCCGTCAATAAATAAATCTTGGAAGAGGCAGAGAAAACCATCTATTCTTTTGAACTTAAAAATTTCGAATCAAGTACCCATCGAATACGACTCTAACCCAAATCTGAAATTTTTCAAACTGATTGCAAACCTTCTGGGGCAGATGAACCGTGATATCCTGGTTTCTAACGCCAGATGCGAATAGCACTCAAATAAAACTCCGATAGATAAATGATCCCACAGTCCCAAATAACATTGATTTACCAGAATTTGGGAACTGGACCAAAATATTTTCATAATCGGTACTTGAAAGACGGCCGAGAGGCTTTAACTCATCTCAGACAAGGTTCTCAGTCGTTTGGTTTTCATCTTTCTGAATTCCAACGATTGCATGATCTCTCAGGTATTACCGATAATAAAACTCGAATATCTCATATAAAAGATAGTGTATCCGACGAGTTAAGGGATTACATCGGACATCACCAGGACATTTAAAAGAAACACTTCTTTGAAGAACATATTACCCTTTGTAAAGACTATGTTGTCCGGCTGGAACTAATTCATCCCTCAAATATTCGCAATGACTCGATTCCTAGGAGTATAAACCCTTCTCCCCAAAATTCTCCTCCACCTATCATTCACAATCAGCCCCTTGGAGAAGACCCAATGATTTTAGATAGGGTCGATTTTTTACATATTGGTCCCGATGGGAAACTAACCCCTAAGGATAATTACAGCATTGAAGCCTCGAAAGTCAACACACAATCGTAATTCACCATTTGGCTTTTTAGCAAAAAGTACTGGGGCGGTAGAGGCTGAGCTACTTGCTCGATTTCATCTTTTATTTGAAAGACCGGTAAGATTTCCCGAAGGAGCAGCATCTCTTCTCTAAACATATTGTACAATGGCCCCCATGGCGGTGTCATTAATTTCCCTTTCTCTTGCTGCAAACTAATAGCATGGTCGAGTGGTTCGCGGTAGGGTGATAACTGATTGGGGTCAGTGCTATCTGCAAAGAGGTGTGTAAAATCTATAATCTGATCGGGAAGCTACTTTCTAAAAATTTTTAAGGTAACGGCTGGCTTTATTCGTAAAGCGTTGTTAATATCCCCAAGCGACGCTTGACACACAGAAATCGTTTTGACCATGTCATTTATAGCTTGAATCGATGTTATACGTGGGCGTGAAACATTCCTCAACTCCTGACGCCACCTCTTAACACTATAAATTAACCCTCCTCATTTCCAAAGACCCAATCATTGCTCCCTCAATGAATAACTGCATCTTTGTCCTCCAGAAATCTCTTCCCAAAAATAGTTGATAAGTATTATGAGGAACTATGTATAGCCACAGCTTTAGTGTCACCAGTCTATCTAGGTCTAAGGAGATGCTCGTGATGTATTGAACAATAGGTTTTCCAATTTTTGAGTCTTTTGTGGTTTCTATAGTACGTGGAGAAATAGGATAGCGCTGCAGTTCTAGCTTTGTAGCCAGATCGTCATTGATTATATCTGAACATAAACATCCATTATCAACTAAGGCTTCAATCATAGTACAGTCATTTATTAAAGAATTAAGAGTAAATTGACTTGTATTCAGCATTAAATCATCTTGAATACACACTGCAACGGCTCCAGAGTGCGACTTTCCTCAGAAGCAACTAGTTTTCCGATACGCTAGTCTCATTATCTTCTTCATACAAACTTGATTATAATTGAGAGAAATCATTTAAATTTACACTAGGAACCGTAAATTCAAGGTTTTGAGTCGGTAAAGGCTTGCAAATTCTAGTGTTGCACCTTTTCCTTTCACAACGAAAATATCGTCCTTCACTCTGAAGTCTCGCGATTTGGTCAGGAGTTTTCCATTTTGCCCGAAGAGTCTTTATTTTCTTGTGAAACTTGTGGCATAGATAGCAATGAGTTTCCTTGTGAAGAAAAATTTGACCAAGCCGTATCAAATCTCCAAGAATCTTTTAAATCAGAGAACGAGAGTGATGATGAATACAATGATCTTAAAAGGTTTGTCCAGTACCTGGATAGAGAATGGCTCAATAAGCATTAGGAATTATGCGTAAAAGCGTGGACAAACAAAATAAGGCATTATGGTTTAGTACAACCTCGTCTGGCGAGTCAGCACACGCTGGCTTAAAGGCTTGGTTGCGGAGTGGGCGCTCCGATATTCTCACTTCTCTGAATATGAATAAGTTAGGGCCATTTCATGATCATCGTATTCAGAGATATGAAGCAGATCTTCCTGAGGCAAAAGATCAAGCCCCGGTCATGTTTTCTGTGTGAGCTGACTATCGGTTTTATTGAGAATTAATAAGAGTTCCAACTACACCATCTCTTATCCTCCATAGAGAACAGAAAGAAAAATGCCGGGCCAAACCAAAAAAAAAAGATCATAGCAAAATGGCTATAAAATACCAATATATACGGGTGTAAATAATGAGATAATGGGCTTACCTTGTAGCCATCAGTTAGAAAAGTATCTAACTAGTACAGGTAAACTAATTAGTCTACCTTACGGCCATTAGCTAACTGAGATAGGCACTGATTTCCTAACTATTCATAATGAAGTATTTGACGACTGACATACAATACCTTCCATATCAAGAGTAGCGAATGATGTAAGAGGGCGGATACAAGAGCCGCAAATACGTCACGCAAGACTAGCTAGATCAAGGCCTTCAGCCAGCTCTCATCCTCGGAATACTGAGCTATTTGGCACAGGCAGAGAAGCAACTAGGCCAGAGCTTATTACAGAAAGCTTAGAAACAACAGGAAGTCAAGTATCTCAACTCTCATCATATACATTCTCGCAGATAGCACGGCTAAATGGAGAACCTCCAGCACAGAAGCGAATGCGGATAACGACACCACAACCTCCAGCAGGAACTTTATTTTGTGGCTGTAAGAAAGGTTGCAAGAATTTAACTTGCTCTTGCCGTAAGGATAATAGAATTTGTAATATTTTTTTGTCATGGCAGAGGCAGTTCCTGAGCAACATGACTATAGAAGTGTAGATTAGGGTGATTTTTTAATTGATTTGAATTTTTAAGTGATAGTAGTTAATTATTCTTTCTTTTATTCTCTTATTT